>JAEUWJ010000447.1:0-19049 GCA_018524395.1 Podaxis carcinomalis | reverse complement strand
ATTGGATTGGGAGGTGAACCGGCTGGTCTGGGCCCACAGAAGATGCCTTGTAACCAGGGCTCGAAAGCTTAATGGATGTGAAATGGGGTCCATAACAGTGCAGATGCATGTGAGCAATTGTGACAGGAGATTGACTTGGAACTGGAAAAAGTCTAATTCTACTTCAAATAGTTAGGAATGCTTCTTTATGAAAAGTTCAAAGAAGTCTTCTTTCTCAATAAAGATGAGAAAGCATATCAATTGTATGACTTTATGATTGCATAATCAGTCTAGCTGTTACTTGAAAGTCATAGGATGAGACAAACAAACTAAAGACTAAAGCTTTCAAACAAACATTGATAAATAAATTGAAAATCATAATTAGTCAATGTATAGTGAACATTTACTGAGTTCATAACACATTGGGCTTACTCCAGTGTGAACATAAGGTTGTAAGCTCTAGTAAACCATCAGGTTTACAATCTGAGAATATTTAATTCCAACCCCTCAACAATAGTAGGATCATCAAAAGATGCCTGAATAATGGTAGAGTGCTCATAATGATGGCTCTACGTTGGCCTTGTATTGATAATGATGGTTCAATATAGCATTGTTCCACTGATGATGGCAACATGATGGTAATATGCTGGCCATCTCAGCAGCATAATTTATCCAGTTCAGAATTTTCTAACCTGGTATTCTCACTACATGAATCTATTTTCTTTGACATTCTTGGAGCCCACATTTCCTCTCAGCATCTATTTTATGAATAATGATGTCAGAGTTTCTTAGGGTCTCCAGGTCAGTGAAATTTTCTAGTTGTTTTTCCAATGACACCAGCCTTGATATCATGATGTTGATCTCAATGGACTACTGAGACTAACCAGGCCTAGCTTCAACTAATCTTGTCTGATGTGATTTTGTACATCAACATAACCTCAGGATGATCAATCAGTCTTAGATAGCTGATCTCAATCATTGACCTCACTATGAGCTTTTCACACTTGGGCAGTTTAACAACTGAAATAATCGAAACTCGCTTTCATCTCAACTGACACCCGCATAAAGACCCTAAATCTATTTTCAATGTTGGACCACTTTCAACGGTGATAGGCCAGAGAGGGAAGATGATCAGGTTGGCACTACAAGATGGGAGTGACCATCAGTTATTAAAAGCGCAATATGTGCTTGCCAACCAATTCTCATGGCTTCTCTTGGATGGAACCTCTGTTGTATCACTCTTCTGAGGGGATTCTGGCGTTTCAACATCGCGCTCAAGAATTCCTCGCTATATGCTCATGATGTACTGGCAGATCCGATAATATCCTGACCCTATCCAAAAGCTCACTCATAAGACATGCCTTAAGGTGAGCCTCTCGCATCCACCCCCACTATTCTGCACTACTCAGTACAATGAACATGAAGAACGGCCAGAACAATGCTCATAAGACTAAGCAAGACCCCAAGGCTGCTGGCTCCGTTCCACCTCAGTCCAAGCCCAAAGTCGGTTTGCTTGTAACGGACGAACTCGAAAAGGCGCTCAGTCGATGCCGTACAATGGTAGAGCGTATCGCCAGGGATTGTAGAGCAAAGAACAGGAAGTTCAGGTGGGTACTTACTTTCCCCCCTTTCCTCTGTGCCACACCATAAAACATTCTCAACGGTGTGCCGTCTATCCTAAAGAGATATCGAATTCGATCTCGACAACGACATCATCTTGTGCTTGCATGGATTGGTGCCCGAACATGAACATGCACCGACTAGTGTGGTTCGTGTTACTGACATCTATCCGAAACCGCAATTCTTCATCGACGGTGCTGGTTCGAATGATATTGTGCAAGGGAGACTAGGAGATTGCTGGTTTTTATCCGCCTTGTCGACAGCTTCCGCTGCAAACAATCTGGTTGATAAAATTTGCGTTGCAGTGCGTGTGACATTTACATCTTCAGAAGAACGTGTAGTATCAACTTCATACAGCGCGACGAGAAAGTTGGCGTGTACGGTTTTGTGTTCTTCAAGAACGGATCTTGGGTAGATGTTATTATTGATGAGTAAGTCTGCCGCTCCGAGGTCTGGCAAGATAACGAGCTCACTACGCCCGATAGTCTTCTTTACGTTCATGTTCCAAAGTTCGAGGAACTGAGCACGGCAGAGCAACTCCTTTTCCACTACGACAAGGAGAAATACAACCGAACGGCCCGTAAAGGTGGCAAGAACCTCTATTTTGCACGTTCCGGGACGGAAAACGAAACATGGGTTCCTCTTATTGAGAAGGCTTATGCCAAACTGCATGGAGATTATTCTTCGCTCAGCGGGGGAAGGGCATCGGAAGCGATAGAGGACCTGACTGGGTGCGCAACCAGACCGGATCTATGTCCTAAAGTCTTACTTATGCCCTCCTTCAGCGGAGTCTCGAGCATGATCCGAATTAAAGACATCCTTGATACAGACAAGTTCTGGGAAGAAGAGCTCCTCAAAGCGAACTCTGACCGTCTATTCAGCGCTGCTTTTGTCCAGCTCGATACCACGCGTAGTGGGATGCCCCACATTAAAGTTGAAGGTCTTATCGGTGGACACTCTTACTCTGTCCTCAAAGCCGTAGAGGTCGCCGGGAAACGCTTTGTTGTGTTGCGGAATCCATGGGGAGAATCCGAATGGCAGGGACCTTGGTCTGATGGATCGAAAGAGTGGACAACAGAGTGGCTTGCAAGGCTTCCAGAGATTGGACATGTATTTGGTGACGATGGGCAATTTGTTATGGAATGTGAGTGATACAATGATTTGTGAAGTTCGCCTACTTACATGGAAAATCATAGACTCTGACTTTTTGGGGCAGTTCGAAGAAATCGATAAGACGATCCTCATTGATGAGTCGTGGAAGATGTCGATGGAATGGCTTCGCGTACCTGTTAGACCGCCTCCAGCCGCTTGGTCCTTCGGTGACGTTTCTTGTGAGTATGGGTGTTCTCTAGTAACGGTCTATTAGCATCAGCGGTATTTACAAATGTTCCAGTCAACTTTACAATCACAGAAGCTACGAAAGCTGTGATTGCTCTGTCAAAACTCGATGAGCGATACTTCCGGGGGCTCGAAGGGTGTTACAACTGGAACCTGCAATTCCTCGTTTACAAGGTAGACGGCGAGGACATCGCGCTCGTTGCGGAATCCGAGCAGCCAGTACATGGAAGCAGGAGTGTGAATACGGAGGCGAACCTGGAACCCGGAAATTACGCAGTTCATGTTTGTCTTGCCATAACCTTTTTGGACTTACAGTAGATCTTATTCTATTCGCGTTAGGTCCGTATGGAGGGTTTGTACAAGGGACCAGCGGTACGAACGACCTTGTTTTCTCTTGCATCAAACTGACTGCCTCACGCTTTTAGCCTGACATGGATAATTGCGACAAACGCAAGTTGGCGCGTGTTTTGACAGAAAGATCTCGGGCTCGCTTGGTTGCCTCTAGTGCGTTCCACTTCCCACCAGTACATTTCCATACTCACCGGCTCTCTCTTGGTAGATTACGACCCCATGTAAGTAACTCCTTTTCACGGACGGACTCACGATGCTGAGGCTGTGGCACAAGGACTGAAAAAGCCAATTTCCCCACGCCCATCGACGTTCTCCTTGGGAAAGAAAAACCTATTGCCCAGGCACGCGCCAAAGCTGCAGCTGCGGCGGTAGCATCATCACCGATCGTTGGGGAAGTACCAGAGGATGCAGGTCTTGTCACAATAGGTGAGGCTGAAGAGGTCGTTGAATCGGGTGGAGACGGCGACGCAAACCGGGTTGATGAGGATGGAGGTTTGAGTGATAAGAAGGCTAGGGAAGCAAAGGTCAAGAAAGTGAAACAACGAAAACAACGGAAGCAGAAACCTGAAGAGCATGGTAACGGATCCAAAGGAGAAAATAGCGTGGATAAGGGAAATACGAGTGAAAGTACAGACGAGGATGATAGCAGTTATGTCCCGAGTGTCAGTGGAGAGGGAAGCGAAGCAGATAGTGACACTGTTGGTCCGATGGGCGGTAGTGATGGGGAGTCGGAAAAGTCGGAGGTTTTCATCGGGCTGCGCGTTTATACTCAGGGAGGCAGTCAGGTTTCTATTATCGGAACCGTTAAGGAGGAGGCGGAGAGACTTTATGCGTCTGCTATGCTTGATATTGCCTCTGCACAGTTGGGGAGTGCATGATGTGTTTCCGTGCTGTATCATCTGCTCTGAGTACCTCTAGGCTCTAGCTCTTCTCTCTGTTCAAATATGTGATTTGTATGCGTAATCCACATTACATTAGCTTTGATTCCCATGCCGGGCGAGTCTGTCGATCACGGAAAATGAGTCCCACTGGCGCCATAGAGCGAAAGGTTAAGCTAGATGCTATCATTGTCGCGATGAATCAAGGATAGAGGTCTCCCGATATTGTAGGGCCTGGAACCACCCCGCAACTTGTGGCGGAATACCTCACCTGCTCTGGAGGACGAGGAAAGATGGTCATCAAAGGAGAGTTGCACCCCCAGGGTGTTGCTGCGCGCAGAGAACCAATAGCTTTGGGATCGTTAAAGAGTAATGATGAACTTCCTCACCTCATAGACTAGGGAAAGATAGCATTGCGTCGACCGACTGAATAAGTCCATAGTCAGTCCCTTCCATCAAGAGCTCAAGCCATGATCTATCATCATCACTCAAGAGGTATCCGCGAGTTTGCAAGGTCGGCCAAGGCATTGAAAGAAATCCCCTTTGGCCACCCTGGAATCACCATGGCCCGATCCCCACCCAGCAAGCTCTCGCCCAGCTTTTCGCGTTCTATAGGAGGATCCGATGGACAATGTGTACTCTCCCACATCAAATGAGGAAGAAAGAGTGAGGTGGGTAGTATCTGTTTCATTGTCGTTTTGATTGTTCTTACTGCAAACTCGACCAATGGGTCTTCGTCAGGTTGGCGTATTCAACACAACCTTGTGCCCAAGTACACTGAGGGCAACCAAGTCCATGCCCCATTTCATCTCAACTAGGGGTTTTCGTCCTTGAAGTAGCACTGGATAAAGTAAAGGCTTTTCCTTTGTACTCCATGTTGTGGGGGACCCGATGGCGACTTGGAATCAAGGCGTCTGGTTTCTCGATTTGGCAAAAGCGGTATCCAGGACCACTGAAATCATCAGAGTCGACATTAAGTCGAAACCTTTTCCCGAAGCCTTGCGGGTACCCCCAAATGTCCAACTCTAAATCCACTCTGTTCTCGATCTTCCGGATGAGTGGATGAACATGTTTGACTCCGTTCATTCAGCGATTCCTCGTCGTCAGTCTGCCTGAAGCAGAGTGGGTGATCGCATTGTGTGAGATTTATCTCGTCCTCAAACCAGGAGGATGGTAAGTCGACGATTGGGAGCGAAATGGTCCAAAGCTGGCAACATTTTGTCGAGTGTTTACACTACTAGCAGAAGCTCAAGGGACCCACGGGCTCTGGCAACTTGGAGTAGCGAAGTGGTAGAGATACATTGAAGGTACTGGGTTCGTTGATATTCAGGTGACCTGGTATTACTCGCCAAAGGGAATGTGGGCGGGACAAGAAGGGCTCTGAGGGAAGGAGAACACGTTGTGGCTTATGCAGGGAGTCAGGAAAATAGATGCTCAGGGATTCGGGTATACTTGGATCTTACACGGGACGGCGCTTATCTCAGCCAAGCGAGCGTGCAATCCGGGGTCACATGATACCCGTACAGCGTGACACCCGTCGCCCGAATTTTCGCGCCTCCACTTCGACTTTCGTCTACACCTAGTCCGAATCCCGGACTTTGAATTTCAACAGCCTGTACGTACGCCAAAACATCTTATCGAACACATATTCGAATTCTGAGCAATTGTAGTGACGGAAGTGTTGTGGAGAAATTATGTCGTTGGCATGTACGGCTAAACGCGCACTTGGGCGTACGGCTGCTGGTGCTCTTGTCGTTAACGTCGCACCAGCTATAGTGACTAGGAGTGGGTTGTATGAAACGAGGAGGTATGCAAGTCGCAAACGGTGGTTGGGTAAGAAGAACCGTGAGTCTTTCTTCCCTTTCGCCTTACTTCTCATTCAGGGTGCTGAATTGGATTTGTAGAGAAACAAGGTGGTGTGCAGCGTGATGCGATGGGAAAGCCTATTCCAGTGAAGAAGGAAAAGACCCCGCCGTTGTTTACGCCGATATCTGTTGACCAGCTTAGAGTGGATCCTTTGTTTGAGGTGGATAGTCGGCCGAGTGTCAAGTTGCCTACGTTTGTGCCTGTGAGTGTTGTGTGTGTGTGTGCTTTGTGTGTTTTTTGAGGTGTTTATTGTGTTGGGGTAGAAAAATGTGAAGAGGGAGAATGTTGGACAGGCTATGGAGTTTGTGGTTTCGGCGCATGACCCTAGTAAGCATTTTGGATTGCCGAAGAAGGTTTGGAAGGAGGTGCGTTTTGGTGCTCCTAAACTTGTTTCCAGATGCTCACTCTGTTTTTTGTTTTTGTGTCTAGTTTAAACTACTCACAAAACCGTGCTCGGTTATTCGAGATGTGACGGTTGATACCGCCGAAATGCTAGACAAGGCAGCAGAACAGTCAAGTAAGGAGACTAGGGTTGTGTTGAGTGGAAAGAGTGGATGTGGGAAGAGTTATTTGTTGTTGCAGGCGGTGGAGCATTGTATGGCGAATGGGTGGGTTGTTATGTACATCCCCCGTGGTACGCCCCCCTTTGCACTCATTGTCCGAGCGGGAAAACTAATGCACATGTAGCTGTGAACCTCGTCAACTCGACTACTCCATATACCTACGACATTCGTACACAGACGTTCCTTCAACCCGAAGCGTCGTATCAAATCTTGCATCGCGCGAAAGAAGTTAATGGAAAGGTGTTCAAAGAGCTTCAGATGCAGAACGCGTTGGTGGTGGATGGTGGAAAGAGTGTGCCGGCGGGGACGACTTTGTACGACTTGATCAATTTACCAAGAGAAGAGGTTGCTCGTGCGCCGTTGGTGCTGGATACGCTTATGAAGGAGTTGGAGGCGCAGACTGCGTGGGTGATCTCCTATATTTTTTGAGGCGTTGGTTTTGATCGGCATACAGGCATCCGGTACTACTCGCAGTGGACGACTTCCAAGCTCTCTTCTGTCGTACGGCGTACAGAGACCCGCACTTCAAACCCATCGCATCATACCACATGCAAGCTCCGCGTCTGTTACTTGAATACGCATCAGGTAGGAGGACGTTTACTAGAGGCGCGTTTGTGGGTGCACTTAATGCCTCGGACCCGGCGTATAATATCACGCTAGAGTTGAGCGATGCATTGGAATTGGAGATGACGAAGCCTGTTGTACCATGGCCGTATGAGAAGCGGTCGAGGTTTTTGCTGGAGTATGCGAGCGGGATGAAGAAGGTTGAGGTGCCTGCGGGGTTGAGTGTGAAGGAGGCGGCGAGTGTGTTTGAGATTTGGATGAAGCAGAAGGTTTTGGCATCAAGTGAGTTTTGTGATTCTTTCTTTTGAGTGAAGCAGAAGCTGATTAGGGCTGTAGAAGCGCATGATGAGCTGTTCATGGCCAAGTACGTTGAATCTGCGGGCAATCCACGCGATTTCGTGTGGAAGGGCCTATTGCGCACGCTGCAGGCTTAGAGACTTTATTATTACTTATTGGTTCTGATACTAATGATTTTCCAATTTGAGCGAGTGAGAGATTACAGATGAGTGAATGGTAGCACAAGACTGATTGGGTAAATTTGATTAGGAGAATGTCGAGCCTTCAGGGGGTTGGGGAAGCTTGCGGTTATGGAACGAAGCCATTTCTCTGTTCGATAGATGAGTAGATGAGTCATACCACGTACCGGCGACGAGTGGCGGAGAGGACGCACCTCCGGATTTCGACGAGGACGTTCTCGATACTATGGTTCCTTGTCCAATTGGCGAGGACGGGCAAACGGGAAGCGTCGACTTTACCGTTTGTCTGATCGACAAAGGGTAGGTTGACGCGAGAGATGAATTGGACCTGGGGCGGTTTCTCTGGGTACTGGTCACCGCAAGTGATCCTGAGACTATAGATGCGGTTCTCGTGGACGGTCTGCGGCGAACAATTAGAGAGGTACGTTGTTGCTGTAGAGCGACGTACGTGTCCTGGACCGATGATGGTGCCGTTCCAGTTGCTCATCATGATATCGTCGCCATCTTCCAGACCATACGAACACGACCCGTCTCCAATTCCCTTTTCACCCTTTTCCAGCTCTTCGAGCAGCTTGAAATTTCTTGGAACTGCAAGGGTTATTGTCAGGATTATTGGCCAAATAACAAAGCGATTGTCGTACCTTTGGCCATGATTATCTGGAAGCTGTGAAGAGTCTGAGAGCTCTTTCCGATGAGCCCTGTGCCCGCACGTGACGCGTGCACAGCCACGCATGGGGTAGCAATAACCGTTTCTTAGCCACCGCAGTCCAGCTCACCCCAACTCGACTTTCGACCTGCGATGTTTGGCGGAGGCGCAACAAACCCATACGACGATGTCGTCGGTGCGTACACTGCTTATCCTGCAAAAAATGTAGATCCTGATGTGAATGTGGCTGCAGCAAAGACCACAGATGAGAACCTTACCACAGAGAACTGGGAGTTAATCATGAATCTGTGTGATAAAGTCTCCGATGAGGGAGACGAGGGGTGCGTGTCTCTGCTTCCTCCTTGTGTGCTGAGGCTGATGCGTTGGTCATCGTAGGGCACATAATGCGATCACGTCCCTTCTGAAGCGCCTGGCACACCGGAACCCGAATGTGCAGCTGTATGCACTCACCCTCGCAGAGGCTCTCTCAAAGAACTGCGGTGTCAGTGTGAATAGAGAAATTGCCTCGCGTGCGTTTACCCAGGGCCTCGAGAAGCTCATTAACGATCGTGTAAGCTTCCTTGGCTTTCTTCCGTGTGGCAAGGATTAGGTGTTGATGGCACAGTAGACGACCCATGATAAAGTCCGGAAACGTGCCTTGGGGCTCGTCGCACAATGGACCGCGGAGTTTGAGGAGGATCCAACGTTGGGTGTTATGGAAGACTGCTATAATCATCTCAAATCAAAAGGTGTGTACGTCACCCTTTAATATCTCGTCGTATCGCCATCTCACCACTTCACTGCCACGTAGGATACAAGTTTGAAGCGCCACAAGAACCTGTCCCTCCAACTGTAGATGACGAGATCAGGCGAAAGGAAGAGGAAGAACTTCAACGTGTGCTTGAAATGTCCATGCAGGATCGGGGTGGAAGAGATCAATGGGCACAGTACAGCCTCTCATCATCCAGTGGTGCTGGGGGCTCTTCTACTCCTGGTGCCGGTGGCTCTTCATCCAGGCCTTCTGGATACACTCCCAGCGCGGCTGCTTCGAGTGGTACAGCGTACACTGCGCCCAAGTATCAAGGCGGCTACGCACCCGCACGTACGCCTTCACCCCAGCGTCAGCCCGCGCAATCACAATCCCCACAACCACAAACACATCAATACGACTACTACAATGCATATACTCACTCCAACGCTTCAAATGTATCCGCCAGCAGTGTCCCGTCACCTTCCACCACTACTACGACAGCTACAAGCACAGCAACTGCAACTGCAAGTGGGAGCACGACCGCAATCGTGACGCGGGTGAGAGCGCTACATACGTTCGAGCCGACCGAGCCGGGGGAGCTTGCGTTTGAGAAGGGTGATATCATCAAAGTCGTGGATCGGGGGTATAAAGATTGGTGGAGGGGTCAACTAAAAGGACGGACTGGGATCTTCCCGGTTAATTATGTGGTATGTCTTTATTGCTGGTTTATCATTCGTCTTCGTCTTGACTCATCTGGCGTTTCATTAGGAACCAATGCCTGAGCCAACAGCAGCCGAACTCGCCCGCGAGGCGGAACAGGAAGCGGCAGTGTTTGCGCAAGCTGTGAATGTTGAAAAGCTGTTGAGTTTGTTGAGAGCTTTTGATCCTACCAAGGATAATCTAGCGGATAATGAGGAAATTCAAGTGCGTAAAATGTTGTTCGCGTTCCTGTGTGGTGGCTAAGAGTGGCCCGTTTTCGTAGGAGTTGTATAGGTCGAGTATGGCACTCCGGCCCAAGATTGTCAAGTTGATCGACAAGTATAGTCAGAAACGGGGTATGTCTTTTTCCGTCCACCTCCATCTCTAATCCGCCGACACCAACCCGTCATACAGCCGATCTCGTATCAATGAACGAAACTTTCGTCCGTGCACGTACTATCTTCGACCGCATGATGGAAGAATCGCTCGCGCGTCATACGGGGGTGTATGACCAACCATCTTATCGTCCTTCGTATTCCTCCCCTGCTGGCCCAGCCATTCGTCCAGATTCCAGAACTGGAGGTGGGAGAGGGAGGCAGGAGTATGTCGCGAGTCCTGTTGGTGGTGGTCCTGCGTATGGGGGATATGGCGCTGTTGGGCCCGTCGGTGTGGGCGTTCCACAGGCGTTTCCAGAACCGCAACCTGTGGCTCCTGTTGGTTACGGGAGCTCGACCCCCACACCAGGGGTATATGGATATCCTAATCCGCAACCTCAGTCTCACTCCCAGATTCAACCGTTGCAGCCACAAGGAGCACCGTTACAACCCCAACACTCGCAACCTCACGTTGGCATTCAACCCCAGACCCAGCCCCAGCCTCAACCACAACCACAGCCAGGTGCCCAGCAACCTGCTCCACAACCTGGTTATTCGCAAGTGGCAAATGCACCCTATAGTGTTCAAGGACCGACACCCTATCCCGCTGCTGCTCAGCAGAGTCCTCAGACCCAACCTCAAGCTCAGGCCCAGCCCCAAGCGCAACCCCTTCCGCAGCCTCAGCAGTATGGGCAGAGTCCGTATCCGACGAGTCCGCAACCTGGGTATGAAGCATCGTCAGCATATCAACCTCAACCCCAACAGCAGCAGCCGGTTCAGCAACCACAACAGACCCAGCAGGTTCCACAGGCTCAATCGCCTCAGGCGCAGCATGCAGTGTTGCAGGGACAACCACAAACTCAAGTTCAACAAGTTCAACCGACTCAGCAGGTTCAGCCGCAACACCAGCAGACTCAACCTCAGCCTCAACCTCAGTCCCAAACTCAAGCACAACCGGCTCAACAACAGCAACAACCTACTCAAACCCAACCTACCCAAGGTCAACCGCAGCCACACCAAGCGCAACAGGCACAACCCGCTCAGCAGCAGCAGCAGCAGCACCAACCATCGACGCAATCAGGTCCACCGTACATCTTTGATCCGACCACGACGTATGCGGATCCGAACGTACAAGCGTGGGCGCAATATTATGCGCAGGGTGGAAGGGATTTGGCGGGGAGTGTGTATTTCGTGAGTATCCCTGGGTTGACGGACGGGTCTTCGTCTGCTGGTGGAGCTGTTGGAGGGGCAGCGGGTGCAGGGGGTGCGGGAGGCTCTGGAGCGGGAGGATCAGCTTCAGGAGGTGTGGATGCGATTGCGGGCTCGGGAGGAAGTGGACAGCAGGGATATGGTCAACCACAACAGCAGCAGCAGCAACAGGGTGGTGGGGGGTTTGGTCAGGGTGTATATGGCATGCAGGGTTCGGGGTCGTACTTTGACTCGACGGCCACTTCTACGGCTCAACAACGACCGAGCAATGCGTCATCGACTTCATTGGGATCTAATTCTAATCTCAATACTCTTCCCGTTTCTGGATCTAGTATCAGTTTGCCTGCTACTGGTCCTAGTGCGGGGTATCCACATTCACCCACCGCTGGGAGCTCGACACCTTCGTGGGTATTACCCAAGAAGGATAGTTCTACTAGCCCTCATGGACATCCGAGAGGAGGAGGTGGAAGTGAAGTGCAGGGGTTGAGTGGGCGGTTCGCGGGTGTTAGTTTGACGGATCCTGGGAGCGCTAGTGCGTAAGGTGTGATGAGGTATAAGGATAGAGTAGGCTGGGGAGGAAAGTGTAAGTAAGTCTCCCGGTTTTTTTGGTTAACTTTTCTTTCTTTCTTTGTTCGGAGTGTATATTTGAAAGTATGTTACGAGCTCCCTTTTTGCTTCTTTTGAGCGGTCGTGGGGATAGGAGTGAATGGGAGAGCATAGTAGGTTTGGGAGTAGAGAATGCGGCCATATTCGGTGCTGTATCTACCGTAAAGACTGACGGTTTCGACGATCAAGCATTCTAGTTGACGAAATGGAGTTATGAGGAATGGAACTCTTCAACGCACTCGCGAAGTCTGTATCCTTCATGTTAATTCCCCTTTGGTTACATTTCTCGCGATGCGGCAGTGTTTTTAATTTATTCTTTCGTCGGCAAAAAGGTCTCGTAAATGACGCTTAGATGTTGGTTAGTTTCCGACAAAGCTAGTGCCGAGTCTCTCCACAGGCATTTGACTGGGGGAGTCGTATTTGATACTGGCCGTTGTTTTCAGGCTCACCTCATTAGGAGCTAGCAGTCCGTTGTCAACGGTATCGATGCTCAAAGTTATAGAGTGTACTCGTTGCAAATAGGCTCTTAGAAATGAATCTAACCTTTGGGGTTGCAGTTTGCCATCACAACCTCCCAATTCACGAGCAGGTGGACCACCCATTCTAGTATAGGACATCTCCGAAATGGTTCTCTTCCGCTGGTACCCCACAACCCCATCATCTGTTCATTATTGCCCGGCTGGAAGTTATTCTTGACCTCGAGAACGTAATGCAATGCTTGGGTGTCGCGCTCATGGCTATGCCGAACATACTGCTTGCACCATCAGTATCGCCGAGATGTTTCTCCCAGAATATCGGACACTGACATCAAGCCCTTATTCATCGTCGAATTCTCTTCTCCATGGACATTTATCCTACGGCAGAGCTCTTGGCCTTGGAGCGCGTCGAAAATAATCGCAAGCTGGTCTGGTATAAAGGCTGGGTTTATTCGAAGGATATCGCTATCCACGAAGACTTTAAACATGTACAAGATCCTCACACTCTTACTTGCTACCCTTGCGATTCAAGGCGCAGTTGCGTTGCCTGGCTCGCCTTCCGATCCTATTACCTGTAAGCTGCTTTACTGAACTTCTTGGTCTTTGCTACTCATAAACTCCTCTAATGAACCTCCGATAGGCCACACACAGGAAGTGAGTTGTTTAACAACCCATTAGCGATACATGTTGACTGATATTTCAATATAGGAGTGTAAATAGACGCGTATCTACGTCCGTTAAATTGTTGATGCTCAATACTGTCGTTCCAGGTCCAAGTGGTCTTACCTGCTGTAACGGCTTTCCCGAGCCAGTGTAAGCAAGAGGGAGATATCCCCTACAGATTAGTGTGTAGTCATTGACTGATTATGTTCTATCCTAGTTGCGTTAGCTTGCCTCCGGGCGTTGTTTGTTAAAGAGTGGTCGTCGCAGTCGCAATTCAGATGTTCCTACATGTCGGCTTGACCTCCAGCTAAATAGTTGTAGCGGGACAGAACTGAATTGATATGATTTATATGCTTCATTGATGTAGAAATAATTTGTTGATGCAGAGTCAAAGCGCCTTAGGATGGTTGTGCGCAATCATGATGCATAAACGTGACGCCGGATGTGGGAAATCGGGCTGTGGTTTGCCGTGCTTCAAGTGAATCAGTAGCAGCTTCTGAAAGAAATAAAATGCTGTGTAGGGCGGTTGGGCCAAATCATGAAGCGCGCGCCAGCATGATGCGGTTGCGCACTATTTATCGATGGAACAACTTCACTTTGCCCCTCCTTTAACCCTCCAAGCTATGCTTTTCAACCTGTCCAAATTGAAGTTGTGGACGAAGAAAAATCGAGAGGAGATCACCAGCAACGACAGTTGGGGGGCGTATACTCCTTCCCATTCCTCTCTTATTCTCTCACCATTTCCCCGTGACTCAGTAAAGCCAAATAATCTGACTACGGGGCCGGAACAAGGTGTGTAACTAACTTTCGGCAATCCCTAAGATCTTTTCACCCGGGATGCAGGGATCAGATCCAGAGACTCCTTTACGAGTGACACTTCTCATGTGAGCTCGCGGGGTAAGTTTCCGCCTCAGACCGACTCACCGGTAGTTTGACTTTGTTCCCATAGCCATAGAAATGCTCTCACGCGTCATTATACCCGGAGCAAGTTTCGATTCTGCGGAGCGTCATCCGCCACCAAACTGCCATCCTCAAAGCCGGAAAAGTCTGAGACAGCGAGTGTGCAAATTACTTGCCGATGAACGGAGTCCTTGCGCCATGCTCTGGATTACTGGGCCTGCTGGGGTCGGCAAATCAGCCGTTGCACAGACTCTTGCGGAGCACTTCGAATATCATGGGCGGCTTGGGGCTGCCTTATTTTTCTCCAGCCACGGGCGGGATGATATTTCCCGGGCTATACCCACTCTAGCCTATCAGCTGGCCCTTCACTCCTCGGACTATGAAAGGTCTCTCGCTCGATCACTGGACAAGGGTCCTAGGATCCCCAGGGGGGATCTACATTCCCAGTTCAAAAGGCTGATCGCGGAACCACTGCGGTCAATAGCATTCTATCAGAAAATGGTTATCATACTGGATGGGCTGGACGAGTGTAGGGATCAGACCGGTCAAATCGAGCTCATCAGGTTGATCAAAGCTTACATTCGTTCCTACCCCAATCCAAATTCACATCCCTTCATGTGGATCATCTGCAGCCGTTCAGAACCTCACCTGAAACAAGCACTCTCGAAGGTTGACACTGGAGTAGGAACTTACTGTGCTCACGAGAGCTTATCCATCGACGATACTGAGGCTATTGGAGATGTGAGCATTGTCCTACGCGATGGCTTCCGTGGCATCCGCTACAAGTATCCAGATACGTCCTATAACGAAAAAAGGTGGCCGACGGAAATCCAACTTCGGCAGCTAGAGCGTGCATCATCTGGTTATTTCATGTTTCTCTCATGTATCCTCAAATACATCGCAAGTGAGAGTCATAAGGCTCCAAGGGCTCAACTTGAAGTCTGCCTTGCTTTCATCAATAACCCTTCCGTCCCCGGAGAAGCAAACCCATTTCATCCACTCGACCTTCTCTACCAGCAGATCCTTTCCAATATACACCCCACAACCCTTCCTATCACCACGCGCATCTTGGAGTTATGGGCCTTCTCAGCTGGAGACCTCACTGTCCAAGACATGATGAACACTCTCAATCTTGGCCGGCATGAATTCTACAATGCCCTCCTTGGTCTCCATGCCGTGCTGTATGTTCCTCCTCCTGAAAACACCAATGTTGAAGGTCTACGATCCTATCACTCCTCTTTCCGTGACTTCCTCCGCTATTCAAACCATTCAAGTCGATTTACTGCGCAAGTTGTTCGCTCTGATGTATTCAACCCCTTCCTGGACGATTGTGGCCCTTCTACAAACTTTGAGGTTAGTACCGTGGAACAGAAACGCAGTCACACACCTTCTCATTAATACTTTTCAGACTACAAACAACGAGTCAAGTCGATTTACTGCGCAAGTTGTTCTCTCTGATGTACTCGACCCCTTCCTGGACGATTGTGGCCGTTCTACAAACTTTGAGGTTAGTACCGTGGAACAGGAACGCAGTCACACACCTTCATCAATACTTTTCAGACTTCAAACAACGAGTCAAGTCGATTTACTGCGCAAGTTGTTCTCTCTGATGCACTCGACCCCTTCCTGGACGATTGTGGCCCTTCTACAAACTTTGAGGTTAGTACCGTGGAACAGAAACGCAGTCACACACCTTCTCATTAATACTTCTCAGACTTTAAACAACGAGCAACTCCTGAGGACACTCTCTTGTGTTTTATGTAGTCGACAGAAACGAAAGGCACTCATTACACTGAGGGGTGAGCGCGCACAGCTGATGATAGATTTTTTGGACCTAGTGAGCATCTCTCTGATTCATGTTATTCTGTGGGTCTCCATCTACCAACCTGATCATGCTTCATAGGTTCTCCTACAACCAAATATCTCAATACCCTGGCTTCGAAAGCACACAACAATTGCATTATACCAGCTTTGCAAGCATACAGAGCTCTACCCTCAGTGTTATGTCATGCAAGGTATAGATATCAATGATACACGTGAAGATGGCGGAGCGTTCAGCGATATTTTCCGAGGACACAAGGATGGACAAATGCTCTGCTTGAAGATTGTACGTAGCATCAAAAAGTCGGCTTCTAGAGCCATGTTGAAGGTAAACCCCCTTATAGCGCTATGATTCTCTCAATACTCATTCATAGAATCACCAGGTTTATGCCAAAGAAGCTATACTGTGGGGCCACCTTGACCACCCCAATATAGCACCATTCTATGGTGCTTATTACCTTGACGAAGCATGCAAACAGATATGCCTTGTGTCCCCCTGGATGGGCAATGGCAACATTGTCACATATCTGGAAAATAATCCAGATGCACCACGAGAACCATTTGTCAGTGCCCTGGTTTCCTTCACGGTTCTCGGGTTACTTAATTTGATCCCAAGATCTATGACATCGCCCTTGGCCTTGAATATCTCCACGCAGAGAGCCTAGTTCACAGCGACCTCAAAGGAGTATGTTTCACCTTTATCACCTGCTTGGATCGTGTTTTGATTTCACGCGCACAGCTGAATATTCTTGTGAATGACCTTGGAAGAGCCTGTATCACGGATTTCGGGATGTCGTTCCTCCGCACTGACAGGACGTTAGCATACACATTTGGAGCCACCACTGTTCAGGGGTGCTCGTATCGTTGGGCTGCTCCTGAATTAGTTGAAGAGGATGGTCATTCAACTCTTGCGAGCGACATGTGGGCTTTCGGGTGTGTTTGTTTTGAGGTGCGTGTGTATATGTTATTTCGCCCAGACCTTGATTTGAACTCTGTATGGTAGATATTGACCGGCTTACTCCCGTTTCATGAATGTCGCACAGACTCGGAAATAATTCTGAGGTTACTTCGAGGCAAACTGCCAAGTGGATCGAAACCGGTGGAAGCCCTAGCAGGAGTTGACCATCACATGTGCGAGCTGATGAACCGGTGTTGGGGAAAGGAGCTCGAGGTTCGTCCATCGTGTCGCGAAATTGTGGAAGAGCTGGAGTCGAAGGGAATAGCACGAAAAGCCGTGGACGAGGCTCAAGATGACATGGTATATTCCAGGCGACGTTTTCAGGCAGCTATGGGGAAGAACATGGACATGTCGGTTGATCTGACTAAGGTCAAAGAACTTATGGATGAAGTATGCTTTTTTTCTCAGTTTTTTCTGTTTTTCACGATTGACCACGCTTTAACAGCTTTGATATTACTTGTGTATCTCCACTACTGGGCCGCGGCGATGTCCTATCGCCACGTATGTATGATGCCAAGCTCAGGTTATCATTGTGAATTGTTGAGTGAAGTTGATAATTTATTGGAAGCGTTTCTGATAATTGCGTACATGTACTACAAAAGGGCTGGAGCTACCGTCTTGCCACCGTTACCTGTGATCGATTGATGTGCACTACCAGGGTGACTTGACTGGTCGAAGGAGACGGGCTCATTTTTTGGATTGGGTCATTACTCAGCGCCGGCCTCAGAATGCATGCATTCATGGGATCAGAGCAAGCCATCCCGAGACACATCTGCAAGAGCCTACTCACTGAGCCAACTTCCTCCTGACCTCGCAACTCAGTGCCGCATGCCTCCACCAATCAATAGCCATCATTGCATACAAAACACCCGAAAATGATGAAGTATCCACGGGGCAGAAGGGATTTGGCAGGGAGTGTATATTTTGTGAGTATCCCTGGGTTGACGGATGGGTCTTCATCCGCTGGTGGAGCCGTTGGAGGGGCAGGAGTACAGAGGGTGCGGGGGTTCTGAAGCGGGGGGGATCAACTGTGGAGGCATCGGGGTTTGATCAGGGGCTGTATGGTGTCCAGTCTTCGTGGTCGTTCTTTTGATTCGACCTCTTCTACGGTTCAGCACGAACAACCGGGCAATACATCATCGACCTCATTGGAATCTAGCTCTAGTCTCAACCCTCATCCCGCTTCTATATCCAGTGTTAATTTGACTGCTGCTAGTCCTAGTGCGGCGTATGCGCACCCGCCGATTGCTGGGAGCTCGACACCTTCGTGGGTGTTGCCCAAAGACGGTTCTACCAGCCCTCATGGACATCCGAGAGGAGGTGGTGGTAGCGAAGTGCAGGGTGGGTGGTTCGCGGGTGTCAGTTTGACGGATCCTGAGGTGTGAGGTGTGTGGCCAGAGTAGACTACGGCAGAATATGTAAGTAAGTTTCTCGGCTTTTTGGTTTACTCTTCGTCTTCTTCTTCCGAGTGTATATTTGAAAGTATCTTATGTCCTCTTTTTGTCTCTTTTGAACAGTCCCTTTTTACTTCCACGGGTAGAGGTGAAGCCCTTGTTCAGTTGTTTAGACTTGCGTGGGGAGGCAGGAACGTATGGGAGAGCATAGTAGGTCCAGGGGTAGAAGTCGTGTTTGGTACTGCATCTACCATGAAGATGAACCAGCGGCTTCGACGAATGGGGAGATGCTCTAATTGACGAAATGAAGTTAGTGAACCAGGAATGGAACTCTTCAGTGCACTTGCGACATCTGTACCCTGATTCCCTGGATCTCCCTTTGGTTACGTTTCTTGCGGTCTGGCGGCATTTTCAACATCGGCAAAAATGATGCTTAGATAGTTGATCATGTCCTCGATCCGAGGTGCCGAAACGTTCGTTTCCGACGAAATTGATGCCGAGTTCTTGTATGGCTCTCCAGCGGCATTTGACTGGGGAGAATTGGCCGTTGTTATCACCAGGCTCACTTCAACATGAGTTAGCAGAGCGTTGACAACGCCGTCGATATTCAATATTATGGAATGGACTCGTTGCAAGTAGGTTCTTAGAAGTGAACCTGACTTTTAGGGGTGTAATTTGCCATCACGACGAATCCACGAACAGGTGGCCTATCCATACTAGTATAGGACATCTCTGAAATGGTTCTCTTCCGCCGGTCATTTCCTCAACATTGCTCTGCCGCCACGGAGTTGATATTCTTGTTGAAGGAATGACGAAATGCACTGTTTAAGTGCAAAGTATATTAGTGGACACCAACTTTCACGCCTACTGCTCGGACTGATACAACATGTACAAACAAACCTTAATTCCTAGTATGT
>JAEUWJ010000244.1:0-38552 GCA_018524395.1 Podaxis carcinomalis | reverse complement strand
GCTTTATACAGCAGGCTGTATGTCCTATAAACCATATGCATCAGTCCCCTGCCCCCATCAGTGTTGCCATAACCCCAGAGACATGACTCGAACTTGCCACTGTGCACACATGTCAGTGAAAGAATGGAGGCAAAGGGTGAAGATGACATACCTGGTGAGTTTTTCCCTGGTAACATCAGCCCCTGTTAAATTAATGTTTGCTCTGTATGCCAATAGCCTGGTATAGCTCGCAATAGCAGACACTACTGGGAACTTTGTGGTCCCATAAAATCTACTGAAGGGAAGTCTACTGCCTTCTTCACTCCCAGATCCTTCCTCAAAAATACATCCAAGGTCTTCACTTTCTTTGCAAGCACCATATGATGGAGGTTTGTAACCAGGTTCATATCAGCAGTGGATGCCATGGAACCACCCTTGATGAGGCACTCAGCAATGTCAGCATCAACATCCTCATCAGAATGTACAAGGGTAAGGAAGAGGGGGAGGAGGTTCTTCTTCAACTCCCAGAGATGAAGGATGAGGCTGGCCAATTGGATACAACTTCTGATGTTGAAGGGCTTGTTGGAGGATGACTGGAGCTCAGGTGAGAATGATGGAAAGGAGGAGACCATTCCAATGGGTGTTGATGATGACCAGGGGAGCCAGCCTGAGGTCACTAGTGAGAGTGTCACTCTGAGTCATGAGCAACATGCTCTCAAAAACAAAATGAAGGTGGATGCTGACAGAGGGTTTGGCACTCAGGTGTTGCCTAGTGGTGATGTTTCTGACCCTGCCAAAAACTCAGATGAAGATGGCCCCACCCAACACATGGATCATATCAAATTTTGATGAGCAGATTCTGATGCTGAGTCTGAGAATGAGGATGATGGGCTATACCAGGATGCATTGGAGGATGATCACCATGAGTGGACAGCTGATTTGGGAAGGTTAGAATCATGGGTGTGGCAGTCGAAATTTGATGAAGCCAAGCAGCCATCGAGGCATTCAATTCATGTCAGTTGATGCTATTCTGCTGGTTTGTGAATTGATCCTGGCAATTCATGATTGCCTACAGGGTTGGCCTAACAGGGAGGGCAGTGGCATGGGCAGCTCAGAAGTACAGTTGAGGACAACTAAATACAACAACTTGGGTATTGGTTGATGGCATGTTTCCTGGATCAAATTTCAATGGGGGATAAACTTGGATAGGGAAAAGGAGTTGAAATATGCATTTATTGAAGAAATTACACAACTTTTTATGGTGGCCAAATTTTTTTGGGGTTTCAGTGTTACAGGAGAGGGACTATACAGGCTATTTTTGACAGAAGAAGGGGTTGAAGATTGCATCCAAAGATCATTGCACTCTATGAGACACTCACTGCTGCTGCTGCCCAACTAGTCAAAACCCATTTGGTATGAATTCATGATATCAGGTCCAGTTAATGAAAGAACAAATGGTGTCAGGAGTATAAGCAGTTTCCTGCACATCAGAATCATCATTAGCTTGTTTCTTCCAACTAAAAATCATCCACCTCAAGAGCTTGAATTGAGACCATAGTGTTACCACTAGTAGAGGCAGCTCAGGCACACCTGTTTGTGACCAGTGCACCTATTGGCTTCAAGAGAGATGGCCTGTACTGATTTTGGACCTGAAGTGTTTTGGGCAACCCCAGAGTTTGCAAGGGTGTCCACTTGCCATCTTGATGCAAGTCAGGACCAAAATCAACAACTTTTTTGTTGCATCTATGTAGCACACCTGTGTCCTTTCAACATTAGAATTATGCTGTAGGTAGTCTAGACATTTTCTTAACTAATCTTTCACCATATTTCCCCAGAGGCCAATTTTCGCGGAGTGAATCAATCCTAAATAGGACTAAGTAGTAAATAGCTCGTGTGAATACACTCCATTGGTTGCCCAGTGGCTGTTTTTAGTGTTCTTTGGTGAAAATAACCATTTGTGGCTGTGAAAAATAGTCCACAGAAGCTGTCGTGTTTTGCTGTCCTCAACTGCAGTTCCAGTTCGCCGGACTTATATCGTCAGGCACGCTATATTCTGATATTCGAGCGCTCAGAATGTTGAATCCTTTCGACGGGAGGCAGGGGTCATGCATCACGGTCGTTGGCATAGAATTTGACCGATTAGCGCTGTAGAAGTGATCGAATGACCTCTCTCCGTGCCCATCCGGACTCGCCTTGTCCGGACTCGTGGGAGCCGAGGCTCACAAGCAGCCTGCACGTCAACAAGTCCCATGAGGTAGTCTTTCGACTAAAGGTCATGGTTGTCCTCCATAAAAGTGCTACGCACATTGACCACGTGTGACGTGGGTTCGGTGCAGTCGGGGTCTCGTTTATCGCATAGCTTGGATACAAATCATACCCCGTCAAGAGTCGGGTATCTTCTCGTCTGTTGGACATTTCCAGGCGAGTTTCGAGGATCCTAAGGGCTTTTGTCGCCAGACTGACGCATTCCTGAAGTTCAGCAAAGGGTGAATTGGATGATTCCCCGAGCTTGAATATGGTGGGAACGATGGAGTCGAGGATAATGTCGGAGTTAGCTTGGGAAAGGTGTTAGTGCTTGAACGTTTTATGGAGGTCATGTTACTTACGTCGATCCAAGAGCATACACAAGCAACGACAGATACTTTGTCTCCAAGCAGTACTCAAGATCGAATCAAGCTTGCTGTAGTCGACAATGAGAATAATGTTCCCAAGAATCCTAGCCCATTTGACATTGTCATCGTTCGTCCGCGAAATTTGCATCTCCAGCCACGTCAAGAAAGATGACCTGATGATCATGCTCATGGTAGCTTGTCGGTTACATGTCAAGTTCGCGATTACCTAAGTTCGTTTAACTCAGTTCCGTAATTGAGTGGGAGTCTGACCAGATTAGGTATACCTCGAAAGCGCTCTTGCGTAATGCATGATCGGATTCTGAGCTTTGGAAAAGGCTCGCGAGCAGATCCCACGTGTGGCGCCGTTTCAAGACCTTCCAATCATCGGAGCTAGACATACCGTCTGCCAAGAAGCGGATGATCCAGCCTCGCTCTTTCTTCCAATCATCCGCGTTACTATACAGCATGCTGTAGAGCATAGGTACGTCATTGGTATCCAGTTCCGGTCTTTGAAGGAGGAATCTAGCGGTTAGAGGGTACATAAAATTCGAGGGATGGAAAATTCCGCGCAGGGCATGAGCTAAAACGAGTGTGGTGTATGAGGACAGGCGGCGTGGTGGTTCATGTGACGATCCATCAGGTTCAGATGGAGGGAGGAGATTCTTGAGGAGGTTGAGGATG
This sequence comes from Podaxis carcinomalis, assembly GCA_018524395.1. NCBI lineage: Eukaryota > Fungi > Basidiomycota > Agaricomycetes > Agaricales > Agaricaceae > Podaxis > Podaxis carcinomalis. Next base: position 35,280 of record JAEUWJ010000244.1, on the reverse strand, counting down.
TATATAACATGTGCCTTCTCTTGGAAATCGACGCTCTATGCAACACCGATGAGAGTTGGGAAAGGACATGACCCATCTACTCACTTCGATGCATTTATATAGCAATCCAAGTTGCGACAACCCCAAACTTCGAATGGCGAAGTCCTTCGAAGACAGAGCACGTATGCACACTCCCACGACATTGGTCCTGAAAAGTTCAATCCACCCAAACGCCGTCGCTGGCCGGTCTTCGGACAGCGCCAGGTGAAGTAACAGCAATAAAAATATTGGGTCATACAGCTGTGAGTTGTGGGGGTTGCCCTCGCGGCTAGATCCTGCTTGCAACTTCCGCCATTTAGGATAATGCAACGTCGTCCGGAAAATCCTCGCCGATTCAAGGGATTGTAAACTTTCCGCAGCGGACGAAGAGGTGATGTCGAAAGACGAGGACCAATGTCTGAACAGAGGGGTCAAGGAAATCTTCCTTTGAGTCTCGAAAAGCTGGAAGATGGAGAGTACAGAAAGATCTTCCTTTGATAACGTGCCATGATAGATCTGGAGGAGAGGTTCAACTTGTGTAACCTGGCAGGTGTTTGCTGGGTGGAGATTGAACAGAGTATGGAGGAGCTGAACGATATGAGGTCGTGAAGTGAGGTTGGGGTTTATTCCATTTGAAAGCTTGTAGAATTGCGGATGATGAAGAACACTTTGCAAGTAACGATTAACGGCAACAGGCTAATAAATGAGATCAAAATCAGTCATCCGTATGTCCCTTATATCGGTGGAACTAACTTTGAGATGTGCCTTGGATGCACAATGATTTGCCAGTTCCACAGCAGCAGCATTAGATAAATGATGCTGGATGGTCACTCCCAATAGTGTTTCGACCTGATGTGCCTTGATGGAGGTGGAAGATTGTACGAGAGCACCTAGTTTGCGAGAGCCGGGCGTTAACCAACACCAGCAGATCCTAACGCAAGAACAACGTACTTATGTCATTGATGAGCCGCAGAGTTTCCGCAGACAGGAACGTATCGTCTGCCAGTTGGCTAATCAACGTGTGCAAGGACCATTCCACCAACACAGCTGATAGCTCCGTGATGGAATGTTGAGATCCGATCCGCAGGGATTCCGATGTCGGACGAGTATTGCGGTGTTTATCCACGTGTCGTGTCACGAGCTGCACCAGGTCTTTCCGGTGGCTGTTGAGGACATCCAATGCTAATACCACGCACGAACTGGATACCAGGCGCAGCGATGGTTTCACGTGATGGTCAAAACAGAGAGATAAGATCTTGGTCAAGTGGGGCAACCAGGCACTTTCATCTAGTGAGTCCTCCGCCGGGATGCAACAATAGATATCTAAAGCAGCCTGGATGACAATGGCAAGGTATTCGCTCTCCCGCGAAGCCGCATGTTCCGATTTGAGCCACGATTCCATTTCTTTCAGAGCGAAGCCCTGCCTATACAAAAGTGCCACAATGATCTTGACGGTTGAGGGTGTCCAGGGTTCCGAGGTCAAAAAGTCATCTAGAGGAATAGTGTGTCCAAGGGGCTGTGTCCTATTCGCCCAGCGCAATTCCGCCCGCTGAACAAATTTTGTGTAAGGGACCGTATCGTCGCATTCAGGAACCCAATTGCACGCAGAGCAACCAACAGGAAGCGTGGAGTCAATTGCAGCGGACAACAGATCTTCTACCACCTGTGACCTCGCAAGTTGCTTGCGTATTTTCAGAAGAGTAGGGATCCGTTCCCTGAGTGCCTTTTCAGTGTCCGCGTGGTCCTCTATCCAGCTTTGGATGGCCCCCAGTATCGGCTGAATGAGGGAAGAGACATGTGAAATCGTGTCGTTAATTATGAGTTGATCTAGCAACTTCAGAATTCGGTCCAATGGCAGAAACTTGATCCACAGCGCGACTTCACCAAGCTAAAGCCGGGATCAGCACCATCAACTCGTTCACTTTGGACATAGGGGCTCACCTTGTCGTAAGTTCCTGAATCTAGTGAGGTTTGAAGGAGCGCTAACCAGTGAGCGCTAACCTCGGACAAGATTCGTCTATCGGCAGCGGAGCGAGGGTCAAATGAGCTTTGAAGTAATTCCCGCAGTCCAGATTGAATGCTACTATCGAGACCCTGGGCCATTGCGAGGCGTTTGACGGCGCTCGGCTCCACGAACAAGCTCTCCTTCAAGGTGATCATGTCTACATCTTCGAGTATTGACTGCGCTTCGCTGGTAAGCACGGCAAGCAGGGACAAGAGCCCACGAGCTTCATCTTCATATATGATGTTCAGCCGATGTCCGATCAATCTGAACAGCTCCAGACAATCTTGCAGTGTTGGCTTGGTCGAAAAGAAAACGGCAACGAAACTGCGGCGATAATCAGAATCCAGGATTTGCTCTTTTGCGGAGTTGTAGAACAGCCATTCAGCGGGTATGCTGTAGCCAGTCAGCTGACAGGGATATGAGATTGAATTAGCCCTCCTACGTTTCACCGGCATCTGCTCCGACCAGGACACGGTTCTCCCATAAATGCCCGGATCTAGGGAAGAAATACTGGGCGAGATCCTGCAAAGCAGGTGCCCAATGAGTCTGAACAGCGAGGACGAGACGCTTGGCGTCCGCCAAAGAAAGAGGTTGTTGTGTGAACCGGAGATGGTCAACGATGGAATGTGCAATGTGGATCCGATCACATATTTTGTCAGCTGATGTTATCTGTAAATAAGCAAATTGTCGCTGCTTGAAGGAGTTTACCGTACCGACAGGCAAGCGTGCAGTTTCGTCCAAGTAACCTTGCACATCCCCATTTGATATTATTGGCACATCTATCTGGACGGGTTTCAACACCATATGCATTGCCCTCACCTCGCTCCTCACGGCTGAGGTCATTGCTGGGTACTTGGACGGCCATAGTCGATCCTCGGCGAGAATACTGTCCACCCAGGCCACGACGGCCTCTAAAACAGACAAGTCGTGCACCTGTCCGGTCAACCTAAAGACCAGCTTCCTGACATACGAGGCGACAGCCAAGACATCGGAAGGTGAAAGTAATCCAGCTTTGATCTTCGCGTCCAGCTGCTCGCCAAGCGTCATGATGAGCGGACTCGGGTAAATCTCTGTATTCTCATTTTCCACTTTTGTTCCACTATTTGAAGGTCGCGATGTGAGAAGTCCGCGCATTTCCTCGATATATCTAAACGGCGTTTTGAGGCATCGTTGGATGCAATCATCAAGGAACGAGATGACACTCTCAGCCTCGTCTGTGAGGTCAACTTTGTCCGGTGAGATGGCATTTGGCAAACGGAGCAGGCGCGGGAGGGGGAGTAACCAGAGTCGAGCTTCGGTGGGGATTTCTTGGAAGAGGATGCTGCTTGAGAGGAGGTGTGAGAGGAGGTCAAGGAGGGTGGATCTAAGGGCAGGAACAGGAGTAGCGACGTAGGATTTGAGGAGGGTATAGAGGTATGTCCGGGAAGATGCTGTTTAGAAGATGTTACACTTTTCCGACGGCGAAGTGGAACAAATACATACATGACTTGTTCGTCCAAACGAATTGGTCGCTCTCTTTGAGGGTCTGCAGGACATGCAACTGCTGGGCCAGGCTGAGCCTCTTCACGGCATCGGGGACATCATCATTCTCTTCCTCCACTTGTCCAGAAGCCGGCTCGGCGAAACTCGACAACGCCTTCCCAACATCGAACCTCGCCTCCGCAACAACTTCGGGCAGATACTTATGATACAACAACAAAAGCCTCTGTGCACTCTCCTGTAATAACGCAATCCTCGTAGGGTTAGGAGCGTGCTGAGCTGCATTGGCGCCCTGAACAGACGCCAGCACCGGAGCTAGAACGGATTTCTGCTGTGAAAAACCAACGACGACTTGAAACTCGGGTACCCTCTTCCTCACCTCCTTCTCCACCTCCTTCCTGCGTCTCCCCCATAGTCCCTCCTCCGTGTCGCCCCCCTCTAATGCATCCTCGATGGCTCTAAACACTTCAAGGACCATTGCATACTTCATCAAGCATTTCGCCAACGCCAACGCGGTACAGTGTTGCACGAGCCCCGAAGGAGATAAGAGACCTTTTGTGAAGATGTTTTTGGGTGAGATGTCGGAGGGAAGGATGTTAGAGAGTATGGTTTGCAGAGGAGGCGGTATGGGGTTGTAGAGGTTCGTGTCAGGGAGGAAGAAGGTAAGTTGGGGGACAGGGAGGGAGATGATGGTACCAAAAAAAGAGATGTTCGCGATCCATTTGGTTGAGAGACGTGGCTCGAGGGTGAGCTGGGCCGAAGGCCAATACCTATGCAAAGGTCTCGTTAGCGGTGTATCAATGAGGAGATAAGGCAACGCGAACCCTGCAACGAGCTCGGGACACGCTTCAAGTATCCTTCGTGCGAGCTCTTGCTGCCGTGAGTCCTCGTTCACCTTGAGAGTTTTGAGAACGTTCGCTAGAATTTTGTTGTATATTCTACCGCCCTTTGCATCGTCAGCGTCCTCTCGTGGATACCATCCGCGATCCCTAAAACAGATTCCAGTCCCAGGTCGTGTCATGATAGCAAGCAGAAAGTGGTGTATGAGGTCTGCAGGGACGTGTTCTGGGTCTTCATCGTCGGAACTTGTGCGTTCGTAAATCTTGAGGAGCTAAGAGCAAGAATCAGGACAGCCCGAACGTTAAGAAAAATTCGGAGTAGCATACGTGAGAAATGGTCGTTTCGTTGAAAAGGCCGACCTTGGTAGTCCGCTTGATCTTCGGATCCGACCAAAGATCAGTCCATATTGCCTCAAGGACATGACGAATAAAAAGATAATGGTCCTGTGGGAGACCTTTGAAGATGGCCAAGAATGTGTCACGGTGTTGCTCGAGGAACGTGCTTTTAGTTTGTGTGAGTGCGTCGAGGAAGGAAAGTAAGAATTGGACATAGAGGGTGCGGATATCTATGTCGGCGTCAACAACAGCGAAACGAAAAGGCGCAGGGAATATACCTGGTCTTGATAGAGGGTTATAATCAACCTTGCCTTTTCTTCGAAGAGTCAGTAGCTTGGGCAAAGTCTGCAATGTGTCAGGAAGAGGGGGATGGCGAGGCAAAGATATAACATACCTTGATCTCCCATTGAAATACTTCAAGCAGAGTTTTCTTCTCTCTTCCTCCGGCAAATCCAGAAATGGCGTTCAACAACTTGAGAGTCACGAGGATGAGTTCGTTGTGCGCGCCTCCAATATACGAGTTCAGCCGCCGCATCCATTGCGGGGTCAGAAGTGCTTTCACGATTGGGTAACCAGTGGCATGATAGGTATAGTGCGATGATAGTAGTGGAAGAATCACGGCTAGAACTGATACTATGGCTACAGGCAAGTTAGGTTGTCTCTTTTCAGATGTCAGTCGAAATTCAACAGCCAGTATGACATGGCTCTCACTGGATTCGCGTTCTCCCATAATCCAAATATGTCCTGAGCCCCTGGACTCTTCTCTAACCACTGCTGCACCAACAACAATCGCTCATCCTGCGGAGATATTACGCCCTCGTCCGACCTAATCGTGAGCTGATTTCTCAATTTGTTTAAAGCTGAGAAATGCCTGTCAGAAAACACCCTTGGAGTAATGAAGCTAGCTCCGCACCCTCGACTACTGCATCAAGGTTCTGAGTCCGTAGACTCTGTTGGACTTGTTCTGCGGTGGTATATTTTTTCATGGGTTCTAGCTTGCGCTTTTTGTTTTGGAGTTGCTTTTCGACCATGCGTTGTAATGATTTTATTGCAAGTGTCGTTAGTGGTGCTGGTCAAGTTGAGAATACAAAATCTTCTGTTGAGAGATCCGGGCGGCCCGGAGGCGTGAGAATCTATCAATAATCCATCAATCGCCAGCATCCACTTGTAGCTACTTCTAAGGCTCTTTTTGTCCTCCGGACACTAACATTCAGCGCTCAACGTTCAAGTTCCAGACTACTACGCCCGTGATGGGTACTATAACCATTGGGGAGTTCCAATCGGCGAAATTTTCGCGCTTCTGCAGTAGATCAGGAAAAGTAGCAACCTATTGCTCCAGAAAGCCTAAGTCTCCGCTACTGGATCTTCTAGACATATGCTTCCGAATTCTTGGGGACTGTTTTCCGGCATAATTTTGCCGTTTAGTCTGCTATTGGAGCTCCCGGTCCCATCGGTTCCTTGCTACTAGCCGATTTGGTCATCGCTCTCGCCTTGTGACACCCCCGGATATCATTAGCTCGTGAGATCACATTGTCGTCGTCCAGATGCGACGTCGTTGTTGATAAAACATACATCGAGTGCTCATGGTCGTTGTAGCAACGACATGTGGGTTTTCCTGATGAACCCACAGGCCCTCGCTGCCGATATAATTCATTCCGAAGCCGCTTAGCAGGTCTGTGGAATCTCAGCTGTTCTGTTCTGCATTCTAGTGCCCCGTGGACCACGCCTATCCTTCCGCTTTTGAAACTCGGCCATCAATGAAAAAATAAAAAATACATGCTACTTGCCGCTCATGATGCCATGCCGAAGCTATAAGTCCGACTGTCCGTGTTTCAACCCAAAGTCATCTCTGCATAAATACGCCAGTCGAATTTGAAAAACGGTCAGTATTCCTCAGCGACACAGAACATCATGGTCCTTGCATTGAAAATCGCCCTCGTAGCCTTTGGCCTCGTCTCTACCGCTTATGCCGACCATAAATGTGCGTTTGGACCGTTTACTTTAGACCTCAAAGAGACTAATGACGGTTGTTGATCGTATCAGTCACCTTCAAGAACAATTGTAACTCGAACATTCGGCCAGTGATTGCCAACGTCAACTGTGGATACTCCCCCCGTTGTTCTACACCCGGCTCGGGTGGGGTGGTAAGTAAAATAGCAATGCTTTCAGAAATATCTTTCACCCATGACCCTCACGGCAACAGCCCAACCCCGCGATATCTTATACAGGATCCCAACCCCGCACTTTGGGACACGGTGAAAGCCAGACATTGACCATCAACCGGCAGGTAAGTCACCCGTGGCTTAAATGCTTCAAGATAATTTAACAGCCATATGATCAGTGGAATGGCCGCATCTTCGCCCAGAACGGGAACTGTGGTGCCAAGGGTGAAAGCTGTACTATGACTGAATTCAACCTTGACACAGGCGACTTCTATACCCCTCAGGTATGTGCAAACAATTCTCTTTTTCCATCACGGATTCTAACATTTTTTCCAGGCATATGATATCTCGAACATCCAGGTATTTCTAACCACGTATTTACCACCTTCCAAGTACTGAGCCTAGATAGGGATTCACCCAATCCATCTCTATCGCAGTGAATGGCTGTGATACAGTCACCTGCACCAACGTCAACTGTGGTTGCCATAATGCTTATCCCCCTGGGGTAAGTTGTGTTGCTGCTTGTATATCAAGTGCTATTTTCTGATCAGTGGTTGTTTCAGGATCTTTCTGGCTGTGGCAACGACTCTCCAGTGCGCGGCTGCTCTGCCGGAGATCATTCCTGGACCATCACCTTCTGTCCCTAAGCACGAGAGATGGCCTACCCGATGGAGTTGGAGGGTGCATAGAGCGGGCTTGGTTCCTTTGGCATGGAAGATTCTATATTAAACACTTGTTTATGCATGCAGAAATCCAAAGCGTCTTCTACATGGTTTCTTTGATACTTGCTTGTGAAGGTCAAGAATAGCACCGGCAAGCAAACAAGTTGCCGCGAGCCAGGGACTATTGAGGGGTGTTTGGCTAGAGCGTGCAGGGAGGTCCCATGGCTTGGGGGACCTTGGTGGTCCCACGGCGGTTGTGCTTCACCCCAGCCTTGTCCGTGTACTACCCCAGGTACATCGTTCAGGATCAGAGACCATCCTGGGTCTGTACTACATTCATTGCGTCGCCAGTGAGCCGCCAACGACCCTCGATTGTCAGGTTCATCATCTTAGCTCCGATAATCTAGAAATCTCCCATTAGTGTCTATTCTTCCCGTACCAGTAGCTTTGGGCACATGAATAACAACCTCGAACATGGCTCTCAAGGCAATCTGACCGACCCCTATATTAGTTCTCTGAATTCTGCCAATCCGATGCCGGGCCAAAACCTCGCCCAGACCCACAATCGAAGCGAACAGGTGAGAATGATATTTCTTGTATGCCGGACTCCCAGCTAAGCAGGCTGCAGGATATGCATCGGCAGGAGGAAGAGTACAAAAAATCTATCACGGTGGTATTTTGGTACCAGGTAATCTAATCCAGGTGGTGATTTTCGCTCGCAAGATCGTTGATGGAATTGTGTAGGCAAATGCGCCGCCCATCAGACTCCACCAGATGATCCCTACATTCCCTTACTTCCAACTCTCCCAAATCGACTCTCTCGTGGGCGAGCTGCGCTTGTCCCAAAATACCTATCTGGATACCTACAACCCCGATACCCGTCAGTGGGACCAACACCCTATTTCTGCTGTGCGCAAAGTCGAAAGCCAACAGCGATTGCTTTATCGCGTCCGAAAAAGCCTTCTGGAAGGACTCAAAGATGAGGAATGTTTGGATATCGACGAAGAGCTTAAAATACAACGTCGATCCAACAGGTCCTTTCGGGCCCAATCCTCCAGCCCGACACCAGCCAAACACCGAAACAATTCAACACATCGATGTGTCTGCAAACGCTCCTCTGCAGATGACACCGACACCGACACAATCAACCACACATCCTCCAAGGTCCACGTACCCAACGACTACTATATCAACCAATCAATCCTACATCGCAACGACGATGACCAGGGAAACCTCACATCTGACGCCACCGGTGCCTCTTCAACATCAACAACAATACCACCTCCTTCCACAAGTCCCACCAACACCCAATCCACCACAACCCAATCCACCACAACCCAATCCCTACCCACACCACCCTCATCATCATCATCCAACGTATCCTCAGATGATTTCACATACCCAGGCACATCAATATACCATAACAACCCAACTCCCAGCGCCTCAACCGCAAACATATCAAGTCCCTCAAACGTCGCTATACCCATATCCCCATACCCACCTCACCCCCCACTCAAACGCTGGCCAAACGACTACACAGTCGCAGAGATCTCCGCAGGATTCAACGCAATGGATGCACTCGTGGCACAATCCGCCAACGGGTCAACCATGACACACAAGGCTGCTTTCGAACGTGTGTTTGGAAGTCGATATGTGAAGAGTACAGTATGTAGGCATCGTGGGGTGTGGAAGAAGGCACATGTAAGCTTGAAGGCGCGGTTTGAGGCAATGGGGCATGACGAACGAGCATACTGGGGGGAATTTGTTAGGCATGTTGAGGGGAGACCGTCTTCGCTCAGAGTCGCTGGGCCGACTTCGGGTTTGAATTCCGCGTCGAACGCATCTTTGGTGCAGAGGCAAGGTGTGACTGAGGAGGATGAGGAGGGAGGGCCTGTGGATGAAGCTCATGTTATTAAGAGTTTGAACCAAGGTGAGCCCGATTTCTGGTAATGCCTTGTCTCGTCGATTCAAGCTGTCTGCGACTGTGCCGACAGTCGGCCCGACGATGCAGAGTCAGTAAACTCTTTCATCCTCGTACCCGCTAACTGACTTTGAATCTGTAGATATCGACGCCTATGAATCCTCTTTGACATCTCTCGCAAACGCCGCTCACACATAATTCATTCGTTGAACGTATCAACACGACGAGTCTCGGTTCAAAAACTTGTATAACACCAACGCTTTATGCACGCGCCTCTGAGACTTTGCTATGCACCCCCTTCGTTTTCTCTGTAAAAAAATTCCCTTGTACAAGATTTGTATACCATATATCACTCTCCATTCGCATTCGTCCACAGCTCGTACAAGAAGGACCTATAATTGTAATAACAGAATTATTTTCCGATACACAGACACAAATCACTCGATATTCTTGCAAATGCTCTCATACATACGCCCACTCCACATCGATCGACAATCAATCGGCCTCGACCCTCCAGATCTTTAAAGGTACTTGGCCACCTTCACATCCCTTTACCTTGGGCCTTGGCAAAATGGATGGATGTTTCTCGATTCGCGTCTCCGGCCCATCAGGTAGTTCGAACCTATAATAACGAATAATCATTGCCAGTATAATCTAAAAGATTCATTTAGCTAAACCCAACCTGCAGGCTGCGTTTGTTGGACGCACCTTGAACTCGGCCAGTGCAAAAGCCCGACCCAAGCAAATCCTAGGTCCATCAGAAAACGTGAGGATGTGTCGATGTCCTTGAATCTCCCTGGCTCTGTCAAAACGTTCGTACAACCAGCGTTCGGGCACGAAATCTCTTGCATCCGGGCCCCAGAACGTCTCTGACGTGTTCAAATATGCGATGGGCGAACTGATAATCGTTCCTTTGGCCACAACTAGTTTATCAGTCGTCGTTCCGTCCGCGGTTATGATGGGAGAAGTGAATGGGATGATGTCATCTTCTGCTGCCTATTATGATATGATATCCAGAGTAAGGCCACCTCTTTTACGTTGTTCCCAGGGGGAGAAGCTAAAACGCACAACTCGAGTTGTTTCAGTTACTGGAGGGTGGAGACGGAGTATTTCATGTACGACTGCATCGAGATATGGGAGGCTTGATGTGATCTGCTCCCAGGATGGATCCATGCTGCCCAAGCTGGCAATCTCGTCTCTTAGCTTTTGTTGTTTGTCGAGCTTTCTTGATAGCTCGATAAGAGCCCACTAGTAAGGGATTCATGGGCGCTCTGAGGGTACAGATCCATGGAACTTACGGTGAGGCTAACTACACAAGGCATTTCCATGTTAGCATGTCGATAATCTCATTTCGCCAAACACACGTACTCGAGGTCGTTTCATAGCCTGCGGTTGGTTAGATAGAGGTCCGAATCAAGGCTAACATGACACACCTGCTAATAAAAGGGTGTTCTGAAATCGTTTGGAGCATTGAGCCCTTTTGCCGATCATCGGGTGGAATTCCGGACCTACCATTTGGGCCAGGACTTCCTCCGAGGACATTTGGAGTTGCGTCCCTGCATTCTCGGATTTGACTTATGGGGAAACATCAAATCTGAGGTCTTAAGCCGTCATTAAAAAAGAAGCGTACCAAGCAGGCCGATGATTGACTTGTCCGCGATTACGGTATCCTCTTTCCCATCCCTGACCTGACGACTTCTCGCTAGGAGTTCGTCTGCAATTTTGCCCATTGTTTCCCTCAGCCGACGTAACATACGATTACTCCGTGTAGGTAGGTTTTGCAAAGTGGGGAATACGGGTCCTAGAAAGAAGATTATGCGAGAGAAAAAGTCTGTGTGGGCGTCGTCGAACGAGTCGAAAACTTCAATAACTGGTGTGATTTCTCCCTCCAGTGCACCAAAGTCGTGGCCGAACCCTGCGATGCCTATCGAATCCAACCTGGTTATAATCAATATTGAAGACGTAAGAAGGGTGGATTGATCACTGCCGTGTACTTACGAAACATGATTCATCCTGGATCTCCAGCTTGTAGTCATGATGGGGGCGTGAAGTGGGGCTCGGAGACGCACCATTTCTGAACGTCAATAATAGCATGCTCGCCTTTTTCATTATCGATTATAGCATCCCAGGAGTTCTTCATCTGATTTACAACGTGTCAGACAGAGTTTCAACGAATGTGTATATTTATATCCTTACTTTGTATGCAGAATCGTGGAAGACGGCGGATAGGCGTCGTATCGCGGCATTACTGAAGGCAGATGTAATAGTCTTGCGCTGCCTATGGTTGTGGTGAGGTTATAAAAAACCCGGAATAAAATGCTGTCCTCACCTCTTATGACTGTCACCTTCTGCCCAGAGTAATCCTCGACCAAACTGGCTCTTAGTCAGCCTTGACCACACCATCGTGTATCAAATCTTATCACAACACACCAGATTCTCGATAAAAACGCGAGCCAATTTTGTCTGTACATAGCCGTATGTTTCCCTCGAGTAGAAGTACGCATTCGCTTTGGGATCGCAAATCACAATGTGTCGAGATCCGAATGGTCCAGGGACGATGAACGCAGGACCGTACTCTTCAGCCCACTTCTCATATACCAGTCCGGGACTGTCCTGTTCCTGGATGTAGCGGTAGAACCCGAAGACGAAGCTTATGTTCCTCGGGCCACTTAACTGCGTGGTCCGTTGCCCTCTCAAGTGTGAGATCGCCTTGAATATGAAAAAAGACAGCACGACAAAGACAGCTGCATCGACTGGGGGCATGAAGGCAGAGAGGCAAGGTAAGAATGGGTGCGGTGCTAGCTGGGACGGGGTGTTTGTTTGACCAGACTGTACTGGTTCCCACTGCTAGGATCTGGCATTGTAGCAAAGGATGCCAAAATGGGGTTCGGTAATTTGCTGTTGTGCGTATATGTATGTAAAGTCATGCTAGGGCATGTGTGGAGGTTAGATATGTCAGGTATACTAAACCTTTGCGAGGGAGAATGAGTGTGCCAAAATGGTCCCTTTCGGCGGCACGTGAATTCCAGGGGCATGGCAGCACTAAAATTGGCCTCCTAACTCCTTGAGTCGTTCAGTGGCCTTGAGTCAGTGAAGCCTAGGAAGAGTTAGTACGTACTCAATTCTAGGGGTCATGTGTCTGCCTGTGGCGGCTAGGAGTTTGGCACAGCAGCAGGACTACCGTTATCGACGTAAGGGTAGGTGAGGATTTCTTATCAAAATATGCACCAGGCAGACAAGTGGCTTGGAAGGTATCATGGCCCTACGGAACCACCTCTTTCTTTCAAAATCGTTGGTCTTAGTAGGGTGTGCGCCAGTGTATGAAATGGAGAGATGGCAGTGCATAATTCCGGTAAACGAACCTTTGTCGTTGCATTGAAAATTTGTCTTATCCTGTACCACTCAGAAATCCGTGCTTTGTGTTACTTCCTTTCATTCCTCACTGTTCGCCGAGACCCTTTCTGATTCTTCCTTTATCGTTCTGTAGCAGTCGTTCCCCAACGCAAGGAATCTAGGGAACTCTTTACTCTTTGCACCCCCTTCACCCCGCACGAGATCAACAATGACCTCAGCTGCTTTCCGTTATATGCTGGTAGCAAGCATTAGAATTGTATGGCATAGTATATTTGGGCATCCAACCCTGCAAATCCGCGTCCGCTTTCTCTGACATAGCTCAATAGTCCTCGATCCGTGGAACCCAAGGCACCCGCTTGCTGGATGTCAAGAATGAGGTCAAAGTCGTTGCAGATACTGCGCAAACCCAATGGTGCGATTTCGTCGTGGAGCGTCAAGGATAAACCTGGGTCAGCAAGTTGATGCCGATTCATTGCTCGTAAAACTTCCTTGAAGAAGCGTACCGCGGAATGCCAGAGCGTTTGTGGTGGACCTCCAACCACCAATCGAACCCATGCATATCACTGTCCCTGGGCTCTTCTATGGAAGGAACGCCCTACGTCACCTCTGTCTTAACCCATAGTAGTTGGTGGAAGGTCAAAGCTATGGGTTATGACAGAGTATGGGTTATGAGAGAGGTGCGAAAAAAAATGATAATAAAAATCTATTAAAATTCTGATTAAATTTATTTAGCCATAATAGCTACCTACGACGTTGAATACAAGTAGTTCTAGTTCCCAGATTTAACAAAATAATCATCAATCCGTGTCTCTTCTAAGTTACCTGTCTCTTTCTAAGCAAAATTTGTTCATAGGTTTATGAGAAGGCACAAGACAAAGCTCAACCTCAGGAAGCCACTGGGATTGAATCCCAAATAAGCTTCCGTGTTCAACTTCACACCATGGTGCAAGACTATTTTGGGAAAATGTCTACAGCATGGATGAGAAGGGAATCCAGCTTGGGAGTGATCAGAAATCATCTGTGCAGAATATATTTATAACGAGCACGAGCAGCCTATACACTTCATAGTGATGACCTAGAATTTGTGACTGCAGTGGAAAGCTGCTGTGCAGATGGAACTGCCTGTTGGAGGGCAAGCTCGTACCGAGTCAGATATTAGTCCTGGAACAATCAGCTGGCTTGGTAACAACGTAGGGACATAATATGATGTACATGGACCTATATAGAACGTCTCATTAGATACGTGTTTCTTATTCCCCTTTCTATGTCAGCCCCTTAGTATAGCATATATATATGTAGAATAGCTGTGCACTTTTCTCAGTTCTCGTACCGTCTACAAGCGACTGAGGTATGCCACTCACGGTTTATCCTTAATACACAAACTCATTACTTGTAGTTTACATTGTTTGCAGGTACACGCAATGGAGTTCTCGTGCCGTCTACGAGTGACCGAGTTTACATTGTTTACACTGCCTTCCTGGTTTCATCTTTTCTCGGAAACATTTGATGAAGAACATATGGTCGTCAATGATAAGATATGGTGAATGAAGTTACAGACTCAAATTCAAAGCCTGATGAAATATCTATACCTCGGCATTGGTACCTCAGATAATGGGTGGACAAGTGACATCCTATGTATGCATTGTTTTTGACCTCCAACCTCCGGACCAAGCAACCAGAAGTGCAGGCGAAGTATATTCCATACTGCTGGTTAATAAGTGTTCATAGCGAGTACAACCTTCACAATTCCAATGCGGCACCCTTTTCACCTTCTTGTGAATGTTGCAAGGTCTCACCTGAGAGCCATGCACAAAATACGTTGTGGCGACTTGGCGAAGGAGTCTGTCTGTTCCAAGTAGACAGAGCCAGAGAGATTCACGGTCGGCCTTTCAGGCAGCTTGTATTAAGCAGGTGTGTAACCAGAATTTCATTCAACGGTGTGGACATCTACCCATTAGCTTGGGACATGGCATATTGGCCAATCCCATTGTCAGCAAGACCTGCTGTGATCTATATCACCAATAGCGTTTAAGATCTGGTAAGACATTGGTATCTCGTTGGGGTCGGTTGTACAGGTGTTCTAACTCGTTCTAGATAGAAGAAATTACTCCAGTCCCCCCGTGATGAGTTTTATGCAACCAGGATCAGTGACATGATGAGATCACGCGGGGATCGTGAGCAGGTTAAAATCTTCTTCACCGATATGTAATGACAAGTTCCACATTCTGGACCCAAAATTGGTTGGAAACATTGCGAGACTTCAAGTAACGTATGATGAACAAGGGAAAAGTCATCTCCGTGGAGACCATCATGTCTTTCGGGGAATATATAACGGCTGCCCTCGCAGACTTTTCAGACGGGTTTCCCGGGACCAACTGCTCAAGAACGGCGATACCAGAGTCAAGGGTACCGTGACACCTGTCAATCATGAAAAACCACACCAAGGCTATGCAAGCCGTAGCTGGTTGGCACTTGAGAGCGAGACAGAGGCTAGGAACTCTTTTGGACGGAGATGTCGGGTTATGGATAGTCAAATTTAGCCGTGGGTCTGGCGGTCTCTGTTTAGAGACAGCTGTTCCCATCTTGAAAAATGGAATTCGGGAGAAACGTTTCAGAAAGAAGCCATTAAGGGCGAAAATCTGTCTCACCCATGAACAAAAGAGCTGATTACCGTCTCCCGTACGGACATGGTCTATTTTTCATCAGACTTGCTGGTGGGGTCCTGATTTTTGCACCACATGGCCGTCAACCTGTCACACCACCTGATGAAGGTGTAATAATATATGAAGCGAAATGTAACAAACAAAGAAAATGGGTGTAACTCCCCTTCGAGCAAGCGAGGTTGATCATTCTAGACGGATTGGGCACATTAGTATGTGTTGGTTGATACAAGAAACAACCGTCGTGTATTCGTGGTTTCTCTGCCCTCCTATTGTGCTTCCTGCATAATCAGGTCATCGGCTTTCATACTGGACAATGAGTCTAAATGAGAGTTTGCTGTAAACAAGTTCAGATTGACAGGCACATATTGGGTCTTGCGAGTCTGGCTCCCGTTGCACAAAGTCACACTGATAGTTGTGGGGGATCGGCAAGGCAATAACTACCAGAGGAACTTTTGGAATCTTCAAGGAATATAAAAACTGGTAGGACTTAATTCATGTGGAATGTTGATCAATGCCCGAGCTCAATGTGTATACGAAAGGTCTAGGGCGTATAGAAAACTAATGCGTAGAATTATGAGGGAAAATTTATACGTCATCTGAACGCTGTATATATGACAGAAAATTTAGGAACGGTCCTGAAACAAGGATAGCCTTTGCAGCCAGAGCCAGAGGCGTAATAGGGGTTATCACAGCTCCCCTCAGAAATTGTGACATACGTATTTTTTTTTTTTTTTGGCTAATTGGTAATATTTTCCAGACCCCCAGGTGCATCTCAGATATGGCAAGTTGGTGATGAAAAATCAGACCATGTCCGTACGAGCGACGGTAGGTGATACGACTTAAGGACTTCCATAACAAAAGTGCATGACGGTAGAGGAATCCGGAAGCAATGCTAAGTCCACATGTCGCAACTCTACCTACCCCATTCATCGAACAAGAAAGAATTGTAAACATATCACAAACCAGGTCCGTATATCCAATTCCAGCGGCCATGTGCTTTTGTGCTATTCATTCTTGCATAAATTTCATTCTAAGGGTCTGATATCTCCCCTCGAACAATATGATGCAGCCTGCTTTTGCAGTGATGATGTAATTGTATCCGTGACATGTGTTAGCACCAATGAGTCCAATGACGCAAGCTACTACTTGTCATAACTGACTATACGCTGATCCACACCTCCTGGCCGCAGAGAAACATCAAGGAAACAACAATTCAATGCCAAAACCTCGGACACGCCCGTTTATTAGAGCAGTCTTAATTGATGTCTCAGGAAACCTCCACGTTGGAAATAGCCCAACACCAAATGCTGTCGAAGCATTTCATCGCCTACGATGTTCCGGTATACCCTTTCGCCTTTGCAGTAACACAAGTAAGGAGTCTACCGCGTCGCTCGTTCGTAGACTGGAGAGGCTTGGGTTCGACATGGAACCATCGTCAGGCTTACCAACATCGGAAATTACACTCGATCTGGCATCTGATATGAAGAATCGCAATGATCAACAACATCACCGCCAAGGACGGCGGGAGGTATGGACGAGCATTGGTGCCGTTGCTCAATATATCCGGAATCAAGAGTTGAAACGGTGAGTCTTTCTTTCTGGTCTATCCTTTTTCGTTCCTCGAATCTGATGAGCCCGCATTATTTCTGATGGTTTCAAGACCTTACTTCCTCCTCTCATCATCTGCCAAGGAGGAAATCATTTCCTCTCAGAGCAGCAACGGGCCAGTTGAAGACTCTGATGACTCACCATACGATTCCGTCGTTGTGGGGCTTGCACCGGAAGTCTTTGATTACTCTCACCTCAACACCGCATTCCGTATCCTGAAAGGAGAGCTTGAAACGCAAAAGAGGACAAGCGCAGGAAACCGACCTCCCAGGAATGGCCATGGAGGATTACCGTTTCGCCCACAATTGATTGCAACACACAAAGCCAAGTACATTCAAACCGAGGCTCCTGCCGGTTTGTCCCTTGGCCCCGGTCCATTCGTAACGGCACTAGAAACTGCCGCAAACGTGGAAGCTCACGTTATCGGGAAACCCACGCGACTATTCTTCCAAACAGTCATAGACGACTTTTACGCGTCAGGCGAACTGAGCCAGACAGAGCGTCATGGAAGGATTGCCGTCGTTGGAGATGATGTGGAAACGGATTTAGGTGATGGTGCAGTTGAAATGGGGTTGTGGAGAATACTCGGTGAGGCGTATCAACTTTCCTTACTCTTGGGTTCCTTGCTTCTAAGGACATGCGCGCGAGTATTTGTTACTGATATTGGTGTTGTTTTTGCTCCTCCACAGTCAAGACTGGGAAGTACCGGAGCGGCGATGAGAGCCGCCCTGGGATTACTCCACCTGATGAAGTGCTAGATTCATTCTCTGCATTTGTAGAAGTTCTTTTAAGAGAACAGGTAGGCACTACAACCCTTTCCGGCATAGGAAGGGGGGCGGTACAGCAGTACTGATTATCTCCTTTACAAATAGCAACGCGATGCATGTTCCCATAAACTCTGATTTCATCAGCGCGCCCGACTCTGATTAGAAGAAATCAGAAGGGCGGCCCCCTTTCTCAAAGCGCGATACCCAAGTACACCATTAACCCCAACAGTTTCCCCACCCTTACCCAACAACCCACCTACACCCATTGTAAATTCTACCAATTATCACACGACCTGAAACGCGAGGGGAAAATGGTAGCGCATGGTTCTGTGTTGTGAAGATGGTTGGGGGTTTACGCAAACCTCACCGCCTCAGTTTTGAGTTTTGAAACAAACAAATGAATGTGATGAATGGAGTGTGGCTTTACACTTTGCCGACGGGCAGCACGGTATTACTCAATATAGGGTTTGTGGGTATGGGGGCGTGAGACGGCAGAAGGGGGGGAGAAGCCGAACCTGAACGCGCCGCGACAAACACAGGGATTGACATATCCCCGAAGGTCAAATCGAAGGGGGTGTTACATCATACAGAGGTGAATGAATGAATTATTAATATCTTGCTCGTTTCGGAAAACACCCCTCTTTGAGACAGGACCAGACCCACTTGCCCGGCAAAGAAGGTAGGTAACATTATGCGGCCTTGAGGAGGAGAAGTCTAGAACTTCTCTCTCGGGCAGGCTACACGCACACCATGTCCGAAGGGATGCTCGGTTCTGTCACAGAAACAAAATCCGCTTCTCGTCTTCGATATAATTAACACAACAGCCATCAAAGTATGGATTGACGAGTGTGTGATCAGCTGAACCAATCGAAATTCTGTATATATCACATGTTTTACGAATCCGCGAGAGAGAAGCGGGTTGGTCATGGAAATCTAATGTTAGCCGTGCCGATATGAATGCAGAAAGGAGTTTTCGCTTTGACATGCGCTGCCGAGATGATCAACAATGGTCTCTACACTGCCTCTCGCATATTGGGGGTTATTTCGAGACTTGGCTCCATTGTAATCGTTTTTGCTTCCGATAGCGCGTAATGAATGGACTTCTGATATGTACCTTTGTCCGGGACTTGCTCCGTGGTGAATAACTCGGATACACAAGTGTGAGTGCACTATGGAATGATCCTTAAGAATGCCTCCTAAGCGGGATGTGGGAGGAAAAGCCCGCAGACTTGTAATCTGAAGCAGCCTTGTGGACGTTCAGAGGATACTCTTCTCTCGGCTTTCAAATAAAAGAACGATGAGTATTACGTGCCAAAGAGGGATACGTGTAACCTCCGCGCACAAGTGACCATTGGGATCTAGCGATTCGATGAGTATTCTCTTCCTTATAATAACTCTTTGCCGCAAGTTACTGTACTAGACGTGAGAAGGTCGAACATGGGAACCCCCATCCCTTGCGCTCATTTATAGACCACGTGCTACTCGTTCCAAACCACGGTGATGCTGCTTCTATGGGCCGAGTTTCTGTGTTATTAGGATTGTTGCCTCATGTTGTTGTTGTCCCAAGAACAATATTGGTTGGTGTAATCAAGCAGTGCGGCACCATCAGATGATTGACACTGAGCGGAGAACCCGATGGGTTAACTATGTAGCCCCCCCCTCCCCCTGACGGAGGAAAAGGGCCGCTAACCAGTACAAAATATAGACGCCATAGACTCACTCTAATACTGAATGGATATAGCCTCAGTTGAGGTTCGATCTTGGTTTAGTGCTATGATAATCCCGATGGTCAAGGGGGGTGCTACACAACAACAAGGAATACCCATAAATAAACGTCCAATGCCAATGGACCGAGGAACCCATATACGTCAGTCTGGTGCATAAGCAAGCGGCGTCCGTATGCATTGGACTGGGAAAAATACACACACACACCTTCGCTTGTTCAATGCCGACACCTGCCAAACTGCGGCATGCTCCCGCACCCCTCGAAGATCAGACCAGACCAGACCTTCTTTCCTCTTGCAAATTGTGTCGCTTTGCCGCAGTGCTGAGCCAATTGCAAAGCAATAGAACGCCAATGGAGCTGGACGTCATTGTGTGATATAGTGATATACCATGGCCATTTCTCTTCACCTAGAACTCCGTTCCTCTTCGAACACCTGAGGTCCATCACTAACGTACGAGATCAGGCGATGCGATGGTATGTCTGTGTTTATCCGAAGTCGCTTAACTGGGGGGGGGTGGGGGGGTGGGGAGAAGTTTGGCGAGTTCTAACGGCAAGGCAAAGGCAGGTTAGATTCTGGAATGTGGTACTAAACCACTGAGACTGGATCCATCAGCGCTCAACGCTGTTCGCGGACAAAAAAGAACAGCTTCCAGACATGCATGCTTCTCCCCGAGTCCTTTTCTCGTCCTCTCTTGAAGCATCATGAGCCTATGAGACGATGGATCCGGTTATTAATTTGATTACCGAGGTAAGCTGCGATCTCATGCGCTGAAAAAAGTTCATAACGAACTCTACGATGGATTAGTCATTTAGAAGAAGGGGGTGGGTGGGTGGTGGTGTCAATCATTATGGCCATTTTGGTGCTCATCCAAGGCCGCCGATGGGCCTTTGGGTAAGGACACTTGTCACACCTTGTGGTGGCAAGATGCGAGGAGTATTTTTTTTTTGGAAAAACAGGGGCTTCTTGTAGATCAACGCCCCTCACCCACCGGGTTGGGGGGGGGGGGGGGGGATGCCGATCGGATATGGATTGATCATCTCTCATGAAGCTCATAAGTCGGGGATGGGTGGGATAAATTACACAGGTTCACCGAGGGGTTGTTAAGAATGTGGTGGAACGTGCCTGTAAATAATTTTGCTGCTCATCCGTGTTGTGCCGTTGAATTTTATGGAAGATGGTGATAAATGCCGAGGATGTCGGGGAATGGGCAGGCCCGGTGATGCCACTGCTAGTCACGATGTGTATGGCGGTTAAAGCAAGCTTGTGCTTCTTTACGCAGCAAAACCTTGAACGCCACGCTGGAGGCTTAGAAAGAAGATTGCTCTTGCAGGGGTTGTGATGGACGATTGTATCAAGGCGTCTGAACGGGGAGCTATCGGAGCGCTGCCGTGGTGCATTAGGTACGCTACAAAGATTGTGTATGTAGATTCCAAGTGGTGGAGTCACTAATCGCCGACTTTGTGGAGCAGTAAACGAAAGTAGCGTCTACTTGTATTAACCTGATGGCTGCGTTACCTTTGAAGAAAGAATAAGCCACGGGGAAAGAGCAATGAGTCCGAGAGATGTACGATCGTCATGGGTGAGGGAGTGACAGTCTGTGACAGGGATAGAAAGTTGCATGGGAGCCTGAATCTTAAGCTTGATGGGCATATCTTCGCATTCCGAGCCGGAGCTAAAGCGCCAGGCTTTTGGATTATGGGCTGAAGAAGGAGAGAGAGCAACGGGGGGGATTCTTATCCGCGCGGTCCAAGGAGGGCCAGTTCGGCGACTTGAAGGAAGAGTAAGATTTTGTGTGAGCGAAAGGGACGGAGGGGAGAGGTTAGATGATGGACGGGGAAAGTTGGGAGTCCTGATAAGGTATTTGGATGACGATCCTCGCCGAGGGAGTACGTATGCAGGGCGTAGAGGAGCGATTTGTAGCGGAAGGGAGCGTGTAGACCAGGAGGCATTCATTGACCCTGAGCTACGGGTTCCTGTTGGGAGGGAGGAATAGAAATTAACGGAGTGACAGTGGGCTGAGGCTAGCGGGCTGGTAGATCGTCCTGATTCAGTCGTTTGAAGGCCGAAGCAGTAAAAGCAACGTGGGGGAGGCGACTAGATCGGCACTGAGTCATTTCAACGGCGAATAGACTGAATGCCGGCCCTTCCTCAAAAGGAATCTCATCCGCATGGTGCTTCCTATCCATTCTTGGCCTCCGCTTCTTTTCGCCGCCCGGCCGGAAGGTTCATCAGGTTTGGGAACGCCGATGCGATCGACGCTACATATGTCACGGCGGTGTGACTGCCACATCTCGATCTCGCATCCTCTGACACGACGACGATCCGCAGGAGAAAGGGCGTTATGAGCTGCCGCAGGAGTGTGCAAAGGGTAGACTGTGCTGGGTAACGGGAGAGAAACAGGAGGAAAGAGGGCGTCTGATGGACGGATCTGCACGTGGTGGTAATAGAGAAATAATGAAGAGCCAGGGCAGAGACGCCAATCGTCGTTTGTGGTGAGGGAGCCATATCGGGGGGGATGTCGTCACATGTGGTAGTAGGGCGTTACATTTAAAGGAGTCGGGTTGGATTGAGAGATTTCCATTTTGTGCGGTGTTTGGGTGTGTTCCCAAACCTACGAGTCCATATCTGTCCACAACCATCACTGGTCTCCTCGGTCTCCCTCTTGCTTCTCAACAATCTCACTGCCTCACTTTTAGCTCAATCTCTTCCTTCCTCTCGGTCTCTTGATAGATCACCTCCCTCCCTTTATAACCCTTCCATCCCCCTTCCTACTCTTGTCCCATCCAAACAATGTCCTCCCACTCTCGCAACTCTGATCACCAAATGTCCCTCCCCGGTATTCGTGAAATGTTTCCAGGCATGCCCTCCTCCCTTTTGCCCGTTGCTTCCACTTACCACCTAATCCACTAGAACTCCATCTCATGAATCCGCCACACATTCCCGGGCCATCTAGAATCGGCCCTCAACCTCACCATAATCCGGTACGTTTGTGCACGCTGTCCAGAATTAACCCGCCGTTCATCATGACGACCAGGAACCCGCCCGAATTACCTACTCCCCAAACTGCCCACCCTCCTCCCATCCCCAGACACGGGCTTCTACTCTCCCTCATCCACACGATGCACGATCACCCCCATCAAACTATTGGCGCCACATAGGCGATTCTCGCACTCAACCACTATCTAGCGCCACACTGCCGCCCCGACCCCAAGACGCCCCGCCATATTCTAGCCAGACAGTTGACGGCTGGTCCGTTACCCCACAGCCGACATCGTCTATCCCACTGAGCCACGGTACCTACCAACGCAACCGTCATGAGTCCATCCCCCCAATGCATCCGGGACGGGCTCCGATGCGCCAAACACCCAATGGCCACCCTGACGTCCAGCCGATCGCTTCCTCGGATCCGTCACACTCTCGTTCAATGCGACATCCAGGGCCGTCGTCGTCGTCGTCGCCTTCCCCCCAGGCACTCGAAGATTCTGGTAACCCCACTGACGACGAAACCGTCGCTGGGGGAGCACCCTCTGGCATTCCACGGAAACACATTTGCATTATTTGTGGCAAGGCCTTCAACCGCCCTAGTAGCCTCAAGATCCACTACAATACACATACCGGTGAGACACGTACGTACTCCCCTTTGCATTGCTTTGTCAACACAATAGTGATTGAATTTGCAATTGAATTTTTTGTGTGTGTGTTTCAGCGTTCCGATGTCCTTGGCCTAAATGTGGTCGTGAATTCAATGTAAACTCAAACATGCGGAGACACCTCCGTAACCATACTGCGAATACAGCCCAAGAGACCCAGGATGATGGTGCACGTAGGCGACGACGGCGCTCGAGTGCGGGTTCTTCAAACCCCCCTGTGACAGTGATGATGCAACAACAACAGTCGGCAAGCGAAACGCGGGCTCAGCCGCAAAACCACCACCACCACCCTCGTCACCACCACCACCAAGTGCCACCACCGCCACATTTCAGTGTTCCACCTCCCACCACCACCCCGAACACGTCCCGCCACCAAGTTCGTTATGACCTTTATCATCATTACAGTAAAGATGATCATGGAATGGAGGTGGACGATGTTGTAGATGAGTACCATGTATCTGAAGATCCGCATCGGTCTAGTCGGGTAAGTGTACCCGTGACACGGATACTCGAGACGCCAGCAGCAGAGCCCGCAGAGCCCCGCGGAACTACAACTACCCACTCGGCTTCACGTTACAATGGGACTGGCACTGGCACTGGCACTGGGATTGGGGCGCCCGCCCAACCCGAATATCATCCATTCCATCACTCCTCCTCCTCACCTTTTACTACCAACATGAGAATCAGGGCGTTAACCCCTGGATCGAGTTTCCACTCTTCGTCTCCGTCGCCGTCACCGTCACCTTCGTTGTCTCCAACTAGTTCTTCGTTTAATTCTCCTCCGGCTTCTGCGATGACGTCTCCTTCTCCTGCACATTCACCTGCTGGCTTGCCCCCGCCGCCGCCGTCGCGCGCACAGATACAGTCGGGCCAGCAGCAGTATCAGTATAGTCCGTCTATGCCTTATCTCAGGGATGTTAGAGATTCGCACGTCTCTACTGCCCTTAGACCCGCTTTCAATGTTGATAGCAACGCTGTTGTTGTTGTTCGTCGATAATTAATTTTGTTAGGCTTATTTTACATTTTTTGGGATAAGGGACTCTTGCGATTCATGATTTTCTTGGTTTTGCTTGCTTTCTTTGTTTTATTCGTTGTGGCGTTGCTTACTCTTTGAGAAAGAAACACTACATGTCTGTACTTCTGTTGGAATGCATCTTATCTTTATTGGTGCCCAACTAGAGCCTTTGTTAATTCAACTGTTTGACGGTTCTAAATCGCCAAGCAGCCGACATTGTATCCCCGATAGGTTTCTCCTACTCCAGCCCCAAACGTAAGTGTCGTAAGAACCTATGCGAGCGGTGCTCTGTGTGATGCGATGCGACGACGGAACTTCCAAGGGGTAAGCAATCATGTAACGCGTTTAATCGTCGTCTCAAGCCGGATTCGGCTCGGTTAACGCATCAGCTTGAGACCCATCAACTTGGATTTGGGGAGGGGGGAGCGGCAAATGCGCTGGACCGCCCCCCCCCCCCCCCGCGGCGAACTGCCGGGTCAAGGAACCTTCTGAGTGTTGGACATCCTCGGCAGAGTCTCACCGTCCATACTAGTTTGGCACATCGTGACCTCGGCGGCCCTTGCTGCGTCCATTTTCAAATCGATAGAATTTGACCCCCAGTTATGAGAAATGCTTGGAGAGGTTAACGGAAGAACCTTTTACGTCGTTGGAATTGTGAAGCTAGGTAAAGACAGTAAGGGATAAACGGAGAAAAGGCATTGGAACCGAGCTTCCAGTGCCCTTCTTACCCCCCCCCCCTCCCCTTTGCCCCTGCCCCCCCCTTTTTTCGTCCGCCGCCGTGCCCTGGATGCCCGTACGGATGTGTTTGACCAGATGTAAGTTTAGCAGTTGTTTAGATTTTCTTGGAAGAAGGCGAGATACATATTGAATTTGACGTTTTTGGGTTGAGGAAGTGCTGCTGCGGCGTCGCGTGATGGAATGAACGATGGGGGGTTTTGTTGTTGGTTCCTGATCTGTCTCACCTCTGTCGTTTGGGGCGTAACGAAAAAGTCGGAGCGGGGGATGTTACGCCGTCGTTATAATCTTTCAGGATTTTCTGATGGGGAGGCGGGGATAATAATGGTTCAAGGTGGTGCAGAAGTCAAGAGTCCCCACAAGGTTTTCCTGTGGCGACGCGCTGACAACTCTTTTACTATTCAGGGTGTGCTAAAAAGGAATTTAGGTTTGATGTGTGTGAGTCCGGAATAGATGTGTGTTTGTTTCCCAAGTGTTCTTTGAGGATATGTAATTCAAGGGAATTGTAGGCGTATATATCCCGGGCAAGATGGAATATCTAAATTTAGAGCTCGCGTCCGCCCGTTGCACCCGTACAATCCAGAACCGAGACCGGAGCGCGGAGCGGCCAAGTTTTTTCCCACATAACGAAGTCTCTTCGATTAATACGTGCCAACATATTGCCAATCATACCATATCCTTCTCGTCTTTCACATCCCAAGACATTGACATTGACACAGGTTTTTTCTTGCTCAAGGGAAACCCGAGGTCCAATTAATGTCATTATGTCGTCTACGTGGTCAAGCGTTGGAAGTCAGACAAGCTGTGTGAAGGGGTCAAACGATGCCGAATCGGCCAAACGGTGTACTGATCATCAACAAAAACGAAAATATTGAGCCGCCTCTCAAATACGTAACCACGCGACAGCATATCGAGATGAGAACACCTTTTCGTTTGGGTGCGACAAAGCATGCGAAGGGGGTCTCTAACATGGGCCATGGGTGGACGGACAAGTGGGTAACATGGTTATGTTACTAGGGTGAGTGATATCCACGATTTTCGCGCTACTATCTCATCATCAAAATTCGTATGGTGATACGTACAGTCAGTCGCCGTTTCCGTCTTCACCGCTGGCTGCTGCTGCGATCCAGACAACCGCGGAAGGGATATTTGACGGAATGGGGTAAAGAAGCAGTCTCGACGGGTGGCACGGTCAGAGCTTTCTTTAGTTCATAAGCGAATGCACTTGATGTAACTGATTTCCGCTGATCGTAGATTGCTCAGGTCTCCATTCAATGGGGGGAGCTATTGTCAACTTGGTCCAAAGATGATATTTGGATTGCTAGGGGTCACGTCCCGTGAAACATGGGGAAGGGGGGGGGGATCAAGCGAATGTATGAGAAAATCAATCCTATCCTATCTCTTGCCGATCCTTATAATGGGGATCATGTTCCCAGTGTCAGGGCTAAGAAGAATCCGCTCTAGTCCGATTTGAATTGGGCGAAAATCAGGGAAATGAGCCGCTCATGATCGGCACTCTAGAATAGCATAATCATTCTTTGGTCGGTTGACAGAAACGGTATATTTTGGTACGTAACCCTGATACACGACGGATGAGCCTGGATCCACCCGTTTACGACTTCTAAAAGGGTCACCTCTCCGTCCGTTCATAAATTCTTATCAGAGGTCACCAGAAAGGGATATGGCAGAAATCGATGCTCCCAGGGAGTAGTTGTCTCATTGGATGCATTGCAATCTCCTGGACCGCAGAATGTTATGCGCTTAAGAATGGGCTCTCCAATCCAACCTACCGAGCCGTAATCGCGCTTACTGCGGAAGATCTTTTAGTGTAAGGATGTTCCTTGCCCAATATCAGAACTATTCACCCCTTGGTCACGGTTTTACATCTTTGAGTTGAAACTAACAAAATTGTACCCGTTGCGTTTCAGGCGCTTATCCCTGGTTACACCAGTTGTGTATATCACACAACCGGTGTCGCCGAGAAGCCAACATGGATGATGACAATTCCCGTGTGGGCTTTTTGGCAAATCTCCCTGAGAGCGGCTATGTGACAAGTGCCCTAGTCTGTGGTAGCACTCTCAAGATTGAATACCACCACCCTAGATAGACAAGTGGCTCTAGTTTGGCCCATAAGCCGAGACTGAGCCATTTTTGGCAACCAACGATCATCATCGCTGATCGATGTCATCAGGAAATGGGCAGTCTTGGCAATTAAGCCGATCGGCGTCTTAAATTGGGACTGGGAATGATTGTAGCCTGTCTTAGTCCGCCTTGAGCTTCGCGTTACGGCCATGTTTATGGTGGACCAGATCCGGAATCACTGTTGTTAGCACTGTATCACACGATAGGTGCGGAATTTCGAAGGACGTGAAAGCTGTTGAATCCTCATGGCAGTGGTGTTGGGCAGACAGCGGCCACGTTCGGTTTTCCCATAAACATGCCTTCCTAACCTAGGCTTTAGAACAGTCAGATGTCTGTCCAGTCAAGTCAAAACAGACAGAGAATCTCATTAGTGACGAAAATGGGGGAGTGTGAGATCATGAGCTCATGTCGAAGGCGATTCTTACTTCGACCATGTCTTGTGACACCATGACTTGTTCTAGGAGTGCGACTTATCAGGAAGTGGGTTGACACAGGTGCAATATTATCCCTGCAATAGGATATGACATGCATCGGAGCACAGGATACGATGGATATTCGGCCGTTTACGTCCACGGGTGCCAGTACTAGGGGAAAGGCTGGTAAATAATGCCGCACTTCTTTAGTGCTTTTACATTCCCCAAAGGTGACACTCTCAGCCACAGTTAGCCGTGAGAAACAGTGTAAGATCCTCCTTTGACAGAACTGCCAACGATAGGTTATATGGCTCCTGGTTGTCTAATGTATTTCTCCAGTATTCAGCAGGCAATCGACCCATAGAGTCATAGATAAAACTCTTGTGGAAGCAACATGGGTGGGAGTGGAATTGTGAGGCTGTTCGAAAGGAAAAGACGGGGAAACGTGCCGGCTTAGGACGATCCTAACTGTGCTGGATGACACTCGAAACCAAGGTCAATGAAACGACGACAGTCCAATGTATTGCGTCTTTGTCGCTGACGGACTTTCGAGCCAGTTAATCCACATGTACTATCCTCCATGATCCATAATCAAATCCGTGGGCAGAGGACTTAGAAGCTAGGAAGTACCATAAAATCTCAGTGGTAGGGCGGACACGAGGATGGGATTTTCGTTAGTGCCGAACAGGTGATTTCAGTATCGTGTGTACAGCTTATCTACACTGGGAACTGCTACCAACCTCCACCTAGCCCCAAGATTGGGGTAGAGCCGCAAGTACGTTCTTCAACATGTCATTTTCCTGCTCCCATAACAAAAGTGAAGCGGACGCGCAGGAAAGCCCATCCGACCGAAATCCTCCACCTACCAGAATTTGAGCTCAGAATGACCTGCCGGAACGCAAGCTCCCCAGAATAACAGAATAACAGAACCATAAGTACCATACATCCAACTCAAATTTCTCACGGGAAACATTCATCGCGTCTGATCCAATAAGGACGGAGCCAACCTTTCGACACTTAACTGCTGGATTAAAGCGGCATCAAGGTCCAACAAAAACCAACAGAACAACAGAGTCCGGAGTGCAAGGGAATGCCCCTCCACGGGTATATACCCGATTCCGCGGGATCCACTCCCCAACACCAACAAACCAAAAAAGGAACACTTACCACCTCCTGGCGACTCGAATAAAGTAAACACCCAAGTAGCCGAAACAGAAGCTTCAGAGCTGATAACGGCTCATTACACAGCCTAGCCTAACCCAAACTTTCTCGAGATATAATAACCGAACCGGATCGGAATTCGTCGGCATATACATCCCAATTCTATCTATCAAGTTTATCAACAGGCGAGAACGGCCTTGGGTGTGCGTGTTTGATATGTCCGGGTTCCCGAGGGCAAGTTTTTGATCGGGGGATCGGCAAAAGCAAGGTCGCTTCGGGAAAGCTTAAATACGGACGGCAGTCGCGTGCAAGTTCAACGTTACTTACTATATGCTGCGTAGATAGGAGGAGACGGGAATAACGCGATTGGATATATTTGGATGGTTTAGTGCTGGAAGGGGGAGGGGAGGTGCTTGGGTCTGGGTAATAATTACGTCGATGGTACACTACATGACGAAATAACACGGTGTCATCTAAAGGGGGGCTGATTATGCGAAATGAGAAACAATGAAATGGGAAACAATGAAATGGGAAACAATGAAATGAGAAACAATGAAGGTGACGAGCGCTCCGATAATGGACCACGGGATAAGAAAAAGGAAGTGAACGGATTTCGATTAATTTGAACCGCGGAGTCAAAGTCGATGACGAAGGATTATAGGCATTTTAGGGTCCTGCTGGTCTTTCCTCTTCATTTTTGGTATTCCCGGCTGCTTTGGCTTCGTCTGCCTCCATGACAACACGCGAAAACTTGCTTCTCCTGCGAATTTGGGGACCCCATAAGAATAATACCTTTCGAAAGAGAGTTAGTTCATTGGGGGATACAGTACAGTATGATGTAGCTCACAAAAGGAATGGGCATCAACAAGAGTGCAATAAATGCAAAGAGAGTATTTGCCCATGGGATACCGAGACGCCGATACATCTGTTGTGTGAATAGAGGGAAGGATAAGGCGGTGATGTTACCTCGGGGTTTGAAGCATGAGCATATTTTAGTTGCCGGAGCGCCGTGCATAGAGGACTTACGAGCTAAACTCTGACCGGCGAGGGCAGAAGAAGCAAAGGGGCCATAGCTATGAACGCCGTTTGGGTAAAGGGTCCTGAAAGGGTTTCATATTTAGACTCACCAATCGGCCAAGTATGAGAAGACAGCAGTGTAGATCATGAAGATACCCCATATGAAAGTCTGGGAACAAGGGTCAGTAACGAGGCACCAGCGAGTAGGGCGGAGAACTGCTTACTGTAATACCGATGATAGGGGCAATCCAGTGGACATGAGGAAATGATGTCCATGCATAGATGAACATGGCGGCAGGGAGGATAACACCCGCAGCCATGGCGAGGAATAAGCGTGCCTCAGGACCCTTAGTCGGGAAGTATTTCCTGAGATAATTATAAGTCGGTAATGAGTTAGTGGTTGGGGGAGAAACGTACCTGTAGAGATGCTCCTGGTAGAAATTGGAACAGAAGCCGAGAAGAGGCGCGACGCTGGACATGAATGAGATCAATCGTGAAGAGGTGTATTAGACCCACATCATAGAGATAAAGACCAGTCCCACTTGGCCACTATTGAAGTTGTGAAGTGTGGTGAAGACCATAGAGATGGACTCGATCATGCAGTAGTTAACGCCCCAGGCGAACCCAAACCACAACTGAAATGAAGGTTCAACTTATGGGACGGATATGAGTGGTTTGTGAACGTACACTAAAGCTTGCAACAATCGGCTCCGTAAGCATGAGGTCTGTTGCGGATCAGGGAATTATTCAAAACCAGGGAGGGACTCCCAGGCTACTCACAGATAGGACGAGTGCAAGAGACCCAGATTAACTGCTTGAAACTGGTACCCTCATCCTCTACACGAGCGCGGTAGCGTTTATCACCGGTTTTTTTCCTCAACCGACGAGCAATCCGTGTGATGATAATCGTGGAACGTGTTTCGTGAAGTACGAAGGGAATGAGTATGACGTATGTTCCAGCATACCTGTTCCCGGATCAGTTCCTAATCCTCGGTTCACACAACAGTGAAGGGACCACACATCATTTGGATCCATTGAATCCACCGCCATTCCAGTCGAGGGTTCATTTCTATCCAACCCGCTATTACCGGGCCAACGCCGTTACCAGCCAAGGCCACGATAGAGAACATGGACATAGGGAGGCCACGCCTGCTTCATGTATCAACAACGAACTCGGCCACGATTGGTGGAAATGAGTTAAACTTACTCCGCAGGAGCCCAGATATCGGCAATAGTACCGCCGACCATAGTTGCAGCTGTTGAACCAAAAGCGCCTTGAAGGAATCGCGCGATAATCACGGTCTGGATATTATGAGCTCTAAGGACCCTATTTAGTGAAGAGCAGTGATGAGAGGGATTGCTAGTTCCTCACAATGCAATCATGATATACATGGTCAGGAAACCGATCCCTGACCATAGATATAAGGGCTGTCGTCCGAACTCTTCGCTGAAGGACGCTGTAACCAGTGGGACGACACCGAAACCTAGTGCATACATGCTCAGACCCTGCGTCGCTTGGAATTCGCTGGCGTTAAGATCGCGGGTCATAGACGGGAAGCCCATGTTATAACCTGATGCTGTTGAAGCTGTTCATATAATAACATCAGTGTATGTGAAACAGGGCACGATACTATGCGTGACTTGCAGGCAACTAGGGTCGAAAAACAGGCAAGTAGAGTGATAGCCCATTTTTTGCGGTTGGGGAAGGAGAGAGGATTACGAGGATCATTTGGTTCGAAATCGACCTTGGATGTGTTTAGCTGTTGTAGCCCCTGAGAGGTGTGGGTGAAACTCACATATATTTTTTTCGATAGTTCATCTGTTGGGAACCCGCGTGCATCCTTAGCTTCTTTTTCGGCCTCTATGATGGTGTTTTGTCGGGTTGTCGAAGTCGCGGAGGATGGATCTGAGTGGACCACTGTAGTACTTCCACCGGCAGCCCCTTTCTTAGTGACTGACTCCTCATCGTTAGTCATAGTCGCTCGGAGGTTCAGCAGAACGTCGGCAGAAGGCAACGATGGAGTGCAAGAAAGAAGTGAAGACAGCCTCCGATTGCGCGCGGCTTCATTTTATGTATGGATGGTATAGGTAGCTTCGCAGTGGGTGATTGTCTCGGTTGGTGTGGGTCGCCCTTGGAAGCCAATCAGACTTCAGGTGGTGAGGGGCGGGCGCAGGCCGAGACTATGACAAGCCTCTCACAGATCAGTTAGGATATTCACGGATTCGTTATGAGTTGTCTCGTGCATTATCATAGAACATAAGAGTCAGAGATTTGCAGGAGACTCGTGAATTTCCAAGGGAACGAGGACCACGTCGGCATGCATCACAGGAGAACCAGAATGAAAGTCACGGAGCGAAATGCCCGCACCTAGCTTATCCAAGTTGTCCGCTCTGTTTGCCTTCTGTCACACAAGTATACGGAGCCTAGGCAATTTCTCGACGTACTAGTACTATTTCAGGCTACCATTATTGAATCAGGAATTCCCAGGGACACATTTTGAACCTTTTCTCTCCTGAAAACAAAGGTATCTGAACGTACGATTCTCACGTCCCAAAATGGTCCTGGCGTAGAAGGTAGTCCCAGACCATCGGTGCACTTGAGGCACTCCTTGGTCAAAGAATTCAGGGAGCGAGCCAAACCTCACGGGCTTGAGTGGGCGCGGCTCTCAGATTTAACTCCCGACCAGGTCCGACTGCTTCACCTAATCGGCCTGACGAACTCTTCTTACCTTGCCGTGAGGGATGACCCAAGGGTAAGTTTTAGATAGCTGCAGCTTTTCCGACAGATTCTGGTTTTATGGTCGTTTCCTGAAAATACTTTTGCCGAAAGTATTTTTCTGATCTGAAGGTTTTATAGTCAGCAAGAATTGGCGTTGAACAAAATCGCATGCGAACTATATGGAAGTCTTCATTACTCGACTGCGTCAATCAACGAGTGAAAAAACAGGGTCCCACGGTCCTGGCAAGGGTAGGGCGAGGGCAAAAGGTTAATCCGACCTGTCTGGTTCGAATAGGCGGCCTTGAAATTCCTCATACGCGGGTCTAATGGAAAGACGAGCTGGAGATATTGAATCCGACTGCAGTCCTCCAACTGAGCTGAGGTCGGACGTGGAATAATCAAATGGAACGCTTCACGCCTGGGTGGTTCGGCAAGCATAGTGAGGAACAGGTAAAGAACAAGCTTCGTTTTCTGCGTTGGAGCTTGGCATCACTTCGTTGACATCCTCCACAGTCCGTCAAAGGGCGATCAGAGGGTCAAAAGCACGTAAGCGATTTGCCAAGCTTTGTAGGGGTAGTATTAATAACGAATCGGATATCAGAGATTGTGTTCGTTTGGCTAGTTTCTTACTGAGCCTGGAGTGTAGGATCGTGACCGCGATATTGCCATTTCAGGGTTTCGTGTAAGATAGTGCTCCAGGGTTTCGTAGGCGATACATAGATAAATCGGGTTTCATCTTACCTATTCCTTGATTGAGGCTCATCAGATGATACTACACTACCTATGACCATCGTCAATCGGCACTAACCACCTCAACGTATGGCAACCCTCTTATATGCTATTCCTATGTTCAATTTCCGCCGGGGTTCCTATCACCCTATTGCACCTCGATAGCTCGTCTGGGGTCAAGTTCTCTCGGAAGAGTACGCCCCCCTCAGAGAGTGTTAAATTCTCCCTATCACTGATCTTACAACAAAGGGCAGCGGGGAACATGTTACAAATCCAGTCTTCCCTCGCACCCAGTGGTTCAATACCACCTTAACCAGAATATCGTTTACTTAGATGAGTACTCTTCCCCCAGGGAAACTACTCGAAGCGATCCTGGGATCCGATCACGCTGTATCATCCCGCCCGTCGGATTTCAACTCCTTTGAAACGGAATAAATGCCCACCGCGGAACATATCAGAAAATCATTCAACCTGAGGCACCCTTCCAAACCGTTCCCAACCAAACAGTACCCGTTATTCAGTATCTTCATGGAGGAAGGAAAATTATCCAATACAAGATGTAACATCACTTTTCCGAGAGGATGGCGCTCCAAGTGCTGCGTAGTTGCACTTGAATCCAGCTTCGACTAATCTCGGGCGACCCCGGAAGCAGAGTGCATAAAACCCACTCTTTCTCAAGTATGTATATACTGATGGTCTTGATGGAACTTCCCATAAAAGTGTATATAATTCACCGTGGACTCGTAGCATTGACAAAGACAATGCTCCGGAGCAATCGGAGAGTTTGGCTTCCTTGCATCAGGTTTTTGATTATTGGCAAAAGTTGTATTTCTGTCGTCCAGTGCATGTTCCTCCAGAAGTTCGTACATCGAGAAATAAGTGAGGACCAAGCAACTGCAAGCTTCACTAGAGACAAGATACGACTCACGTTCACTCGAAATGAACGGACTCGAAGTCTCGGTTGGTTTTCTTACGAAGTACACGCGTGTAGAAGATAAGAGCGTAAGGTATAAAACGGGGAAAAAGGAAGGAAGATCCCTAGGTTACGATAGTGTCCGTTTATATAGGTTCCGCACTGTTCGTTATTAGTTGGCGTCATGGGGTCAGTTCGATCGTTGGTTAGCTGTAAATATGGGTAGATGTTTACAGTAACATTGTTATCAGAACAACCGAGGCAAAGGAATGTCTAGATGAGTAGGATCTTGGTATCCTTCAGTTCTAATGATGCAGGACTCAAAGATTGTGGGTATGGCGATTGAGGGACTCGCATGCTTTTTACCTCAAGTATTGGGGTATTAAAAATGGAACCGTGACTGTGGATCCCGACTTACTCCTTATTGAGCATTCTGCAGCATTGATACAAACAAATGGTGTCAGATAGGTTACCCATTAGTTCACCAATTGCTTGATTGTGTTCTTTCAGTGAACAGGGCACGAATGGCATCATTGTCCAATAGCATCTGTAAAGCTGTCTCCTGGGAAAAGGTGGTTGGCTTTACTTTCATATTGACTGAATTTCTTGATTCTCAGTCTTCTCGAGTTATAGTATGAATGCAGTTGACCAACAGTTTGCACTCATACTCACTTTGTATTTACTGCTAGGACACCCAATTCCTATTCAAGGTAACAATTTGGCTGTGACTGAGTTGTTCTGCAAAGCATATGGTATCCAGGCTCTGGGTGTATAAGTTTCGCTATGCAAAAATGGTACCCAGGTGCAAACCCCGAGCCTTAACTAGTGTGCTTCTGCTGGCAATGTTCCAAGTCTAATATCAATCTGCATCATGTAATCATTGATATATTCTCTTTCATTCTTCTTTTACAGAAATACACATGTGTGTTCAGAGGATACTCTTTGTAGGGCTGGGCATAGTACTGCCTCACTAGGAGAGAGTGCATCACTGCTAATGGAGTTCCAGATATATGCCAAAAGGCTTTCCTCTCTCTCAACTTGTGTTACGGACCCCATTTCTCGTCTGTTAAGCTTTCGAGCCCTAGTTACAAGGCTTCTCAGTGGGTCCAGACCAGCTGGTTCACCTCCCGATCCAATCGGGCAGCCATCACGAGCTCGTTTCCTCCAGGCCACCCCTCCGCCAGTCTCCATCCAAGAGCCCAGCCTTCCGCCACTTCGGCTGTTTCGTCATCCCTGGTCGACCGG